>BOPP01000025.1:8965487-8987880 GCA_017312745.1 Gryllus bimaculatus
GAGAGAGATACGATGAGGGACATAGCCAATTATATATCTGATATGCCTTTGCAAATTGTTTTTGTCACACCGAAGGAATTTATTATCATTTCTTACCAAAAACTGTTATTTCCCTTCTGTATTTTCAGATTTCAACTTGTGGTTTGGTTGGAGTAGGTTCTCAGGGTTAAGAAACGTGCACAGAATAACCTTCTCCTCATGGCATGGTCAACAGTTTTCAACATTGATTGTTTTGGCGTTAAATTTAAGTAATTTGTCGTAACATTCTCCAATATGTAGGAGGCGATTATTGATGACATGGGCGGATAATGATCGATAAAATACTCTTAAATGTTTTTAAAATGCTCTAAAAAGCAAAGAAATATGAACGTAAAAAATGTTTATCCAAACCAGATGATAACTCTAAGCTGTTGGATAAGTTACTGATGTATTCGTCTTAATCTTTCCTTTCGTTCAAGTAAACTCAGCTGCTACTTTTTGTTTGACTGTTCTTTAAAAAATACCTCTGCCTTCAGGTATTCACGAAATGGACCCAACGCAATAGATAGGAGGCGAAAATATACTAAAAATTTAAGGAAAAAATAAAAAAAAAATACTTATTAATCAAAATCAAACGAAAAATGCAAACAAAATACCAATATAAAATTGGGTTATTTCGATTTTGCCATAAAATTAATGTCTGGTAACAAAATTTCATTGTTCTAAAGTGAAAAGGGGAAAAATTATTAATTAAAACCCTCCCCTACTGATAATTCCTAAACATACGTGGCGGCAGCATGCTGATTCATGACGCCCAAGTGTTGTTAAGGTTTTCTGCACATCGTTTGTTTTAATAACGTCGTGACTTCTTCCCCACACACGAACCACAAAGTAACACTTCGCAACCAATAAACACCGAAGGTAAGTACATACTTTCCGTGCCCGAGTGCCGAAGATAACACACAAGTGCACATAGAAAACGAATGTTCGCGCGGGCGTATGCTTGCAAGCGCAAGATTATCGCGGCCAGACGACAAACATTTTCCAGGGCCTCCTCTGGCGGTCGGGGGCGGCGGCGCTGGGCGGAGCGGCGTATGGCCGGCGCACGCGAGGGCGTGACGAGGGGCGGCTCTCCAACACGGCCCGGCGCCGCGCGCCCGCTGCAGGTGGCAGCCCTGCCGCCGCCGCCGCCACCGTGAAGAAATCGTCAGCGACGACGCTCTGCATCATAATCCTCACCCGCCGTCAGCGCGGCTGCGCAGACCCCGCCGTCGCAACCCTTTCTGCTCCTTAAGGGATTTCCCGCGGCTGTGTTTCCTCGCCACAATAACCGTGTAAGGCGGTGGAGGCAGAAGGCTTTGTGAAATCACTGGGATTGAAACTAACAATGTCCACTCGCATTTGTTCAAGTAATTGACACTAGATTGGGTGTCCCAAAGGCAGGGATGCGTTGTCATTGTGCGAGATACCACGAAGGAATGAAATACTTTGTTAAGAGGAAATTATGTCTGAAGAAGTCATTTTAAATACGAACGTATGGTGTTTAGTATTTCTGGTTGAACAGGAACCCTCCATGGTAGGTACACGACCCCGCAAACGTTGTTGTGGAGACTATTAAAAAACTCGTACCAATGGAATGATTAAATACTCCTTTTGTTCTCCTTACTACTTTGTTTACCTTCAATTCTTTCTACAACTAACATTAAAGAACATAATTTGTTTTTTCTAATGAAGTGTGTTCACTAGAAACATCATCAGCATAGGAATGGTTGCATTTTACTTCTTTGTCTAATTTGGCGTCAATAGGGGCCCATTTTTTTTTTCAAATTTTGAACAATTGGTTTACTCAGCAACAGCTTTTTTTTAATTTCCCCTAGTATGTAGCACAGAACTGTAAATGTAGTGGTTATGGCTTCCTTTTCGTTGGCCCTTTGTATTTTTAGAAAATTTTAACCACCAAAAAATAAACAATCAGGAATTCGAAAATTAGAATTTTTGCGCCCTGGTTTCGCGTGTTGCCAGTTTGCAAAAGGTAACCAATGGTTTTGCAAGCTCTCGAATGCATCTGCGTTACTGTTGCGTCGTGATGCTTGTATGATGTAGATAATATCTTTGAAAGGAAATAGATGAAGGAAAATAAAAATTTAACTTCGAACTAAACAAAACCAGCTTTTTAACGTTTAAAAGGTTTGATTGGCTGAGTCGCGCTCCGTTTTATTTAAAAATTGGAAACATCAAAACTTCAATGTAATAAAAACGGGCTTGTGTGAAATAGTTCTTGATTTTCTATTTTATACGCTTGCAAATAATGTGACAAAATTAAATTTATTCACGTTTGTTTTCATTTGTGAAAAGTTATACATTACTATTGTTTACAGCTATCAAAATAAACGCAGGTATGCACCACAGTCGCTTCATTTGATTTTTTAATTTTTTAATTATTTTATTTATTTATTTAATTTATTTATTTATTTATTTATTTATTTATTTATTATTTATTTTTACTTATTTATTTATTTATTTATTTACTTATTTATTTATTTATGTCAAAACAGTTAAAACGGTGTGTGCGTGCTATGGCGCGAAGGTAATTGGAAGTTAGAGTTATGATGTGGTTATTATTTTTTGATGATTGACGTTTTCAAAAATAAGTTTTAAGTTTTTGGTTGGCCAGAAATTACAAATATCCAACATTTCGTATCTATTTTCAATAATACGCAAACTTAATGTTGCTGATAACACCCTAGTTTAAATTTTAATACAACATATTCTTTACGTTTCAAGCAAAATTAAACTTTAAGAATATAAGAGAATTGTACCACTGTATACCAACGTTTACAACGGCGGTTTTAAGTACTTAATCTTTCTTTGAAGTGAATAACTTTTTCTTCCAAATTCAACACCAAAAGTAGTTGTTCCCGGAATCCGTACGACCCTACTACTATCCAAGGAAGTAAGTGAACGTAAAGTTTAACACCTCTACCACATATGTTCATCATACTTACTTACTAAAAACGAAAAGACGTGCTATGATTTCGTTTTCGCCTGATTCAATTGAACGCTTTTGTGACTAGTTCATGCATTCAGGAATGCCGTTTCTCTTCGAGGACTCTTCTCCCGCCTCTGCGGATCCTAAATTTTTCCTCTTCCTCAATACCCTACTGCCATCCTTTTTCTGAAGGGGTGAAAACAGCTGGGTTTAAGGCGTGTATCCAGCTTATTCTTTTCGGGAGTAGTTTTATTCCGGAAACTCGTAAAATGCAACATCAAAGTTAATTTTCTCTCGGGAAACCACTCCCCCCGGGCTTTGCGCCAGCAAAAATATTTTACTTTGTCAGCTCCACTTTAGTACCACACGTGATCCTCTTTGCCAAATTGTTTTCTTAACATAGAAAAAAAAATATATTTTAAATTGCAAAATATTATTAATTTATTTCCAGCTTTAAAATCATTCTCTCATAAAACGCAAAGTGGTTCAGAGAAGTAAATTTAAAGTTGTAATTCCCCCTTTTTAATGTTTTACTATTTATCCCACACACAATGGCCGCGGTGTGGCAATTGTCCAACCGATCTTTGCGTTGAATTAGCAATGCAGATGAACATTACGTCTGTAACTGACCTTGTAGTTCTCTGCACGGGGAATTAGATAAAGCCCGTGACACAAAGCAGTGCCTGCCTTTTCCCGGTTTATTTAGCTTAGTAGTAACGTGTAACAAATCCTCTAACGACGGTTTGTGCGTTGCTACAAACACGCAGGCAAATTTATGCTGACCCTCCCTGTTGTTAAGTCCATTGTCCGCAGCGCGTAGGGTCCGCGGGCGGGCCTGTGACACTTGGTGAATCGACACCTCTCGGATAATGGGTTCTAATGACCTTAATGACAGCATTCACAAATAATCGGCTGATTACCGAGAGCGCTTTATTGATCCACTTAGTAACGCAGTGAGCGTACAAGGAGAATGTCGCATCAATCAGCGCATTGTCAATACTGTTTCGCAGTGCCATTACAGTGGGAGGTGGTTTGGATCGAACGCTGCTCTGAAGCGAGGAAAATTGGACTGAGGGAAATTGATGACACTGGAGGGTCTCGAAACCCAGCGGTTTCCGGATTGGTGATCTAACTCAAAACATGTCCCTAATTCTCGAGAGAAAAGATATGTACAGTTTGTGTTCGCGATTATTACACACCATACGTACACTCAGTATATTAAAGGAAAAATGGAATGCTTATAAATACTTAAGACAAATTAAATGCTAGAAAAATCTTTAAAACTCCACGTTTTGCAGTTATCGATAGATTCTGCTTTTGTTTTTAGAAAATTAATATTGGCAAGAGGAATTTTTATTTGCGCACAAAATTAAAAAAGAACAGAAACTTAAAAATAACTATTAAATGTGTGAAATAGTGGCATAGCTTTTATTGCCTAATTAGCTTCCCTAAAAACTCTTTTAGTCTGGGGATAGAGTTTCGGTTTTGCCCATCCTACCCCCAGCTACTGACTAGCTCTCAACACCTATTTTAAAAAGATCTCAATATTTCTCTACCCAATAGGTTGAATTTGAAATAGTTTTTAAAAATATCATATATGACTGAAATCACTTTTATATGAAAATTTTAGTCCTCCCTTTTTGAGAAACGTAAATGTGAAACAATGGAACACAAACTTATAATAATGTTAAAAAACGCTGTATATTAAAAAATTATGGGAAACCAATAAAAGAATGGTTTTTTAAAAACTATTTGGTATTTTTGAAAAATCAAAAGTATTTCGTCAACACCGGCGTTTAATGTCGTCTATTTAGGAAGCATTTAGCACAATCCGGTAGAAAAAGTTGAAAGGAAAAATTTGGTTTCATTTTTGAGATAATCTTGTATTTACGAGTTCCGAGTTACTTCGAGTAACTTACGAAGTATTTTCGAGTTTTCGGAAGAAAATCGTGTTCCCGAAAAGCATTTTCCGGCAGTAAATGTCTTTTTTATTGGCCCCCCGGGCCTTGATAACGAAAAAGGGAAGAAATCTTGTTCCTGTTTTTAGTAAAATTACTCCTTCTAGCACTTGTGTATACAGAATCCATGTGTTACCGCTCAATAGTGAAAACTCGATTGACAGCAAAAACGTCTAATCTGTTCGCTGTCCCGTCCTGCATCTTCTGTCAGTGGCCAACGCAGCCTCTAAGCACGTAGATAAACTTCCAAAATTTGATATTCCTCGATCGACCTCGAGACCTGCTGAGATTGAAACGAATACAATTGTTTGTCGTGTTCTTAAACATGAAGAGTCAAAAAACATTTTCAACATTTTCTGAAAAAATGGCTCTATATTTTTAATAAACTTTGTTCTCCAATTGTGTAAAAATTGGGCAACAGGTCTCATTTTCGTTGAAATTCCTGATTTTTCCTAAATTAGAATGGAGTTTCAAATTTTCTCGGCCTTTTGTACTAAAATATTAAGATTGATATTTTACCCGATAAAAACTGTTTGACAATCTTTAAAAATTAAGGTCATGCGCAATTTTTTTTTAAAAATGTGAGTAGTTTTCACGTAATTTTTTGTGTAAAGTATACAAAATTTTTAATTTTTTAAGTTTTTCTCAAAAACCGCTAAATTTTTTCTCTTGATGAAATCGAAGCACGGAAGTGGTGATTATCTCATTTTTCCCGGCAAAATCTGTGTTTTGGAGAATTGCAAATAGTTTAAAGTTTTAAAATTAACAAATTCAAGATAAAGATTTTTTGTCTGAATTAAAATCTGATCTAAAAAATTAGATCTTTTTAAAAAAGGTTAGGTACAATGTTTTTGAAAATCACGAGTAATTTTCGGGATATTTTCTGCTTGAAGTTTAATCAAATTATTAACATAAAACATTTTCCGAAAAACTTTTTCAATTTTCCCCTCTTTACCCTGCCAGATAGAACACGGGGGCCTAAATATAATTTTGTGGAACTCTACGAATTCTCGAAAGTGCAAATTGTTAAATAAGTAGGTGCTGTTGTGGCACCGCTCGTTTAACCGATCGATCAGTTTGAAGGCCGAGATGGTCGTGCCTACAAATAGTGGCAAGCAACCCTTTTTCAAATGTCAGTTGCCTTCGATGAGAGTTCCCCGCTGCGCAGCCCGATTGCCCGTAATGAGGCCGTCCCCATGCGCAGCACGCGCCGGCACGAGTCTCCTCGCCCCCAATTACTCCCCGCGTTCGATAACGGGGAAAGCGACTTCCCCCACGACGGAGAACGCCCCCGCGCCGCAGCGGTGGACGAAGGCCGCTGAGCACGGCGGCAAGCGCCGATACGCCCCACCATGTCCAATGCGTTGTCCGATGTCAACACAACAAAACCGTGGAAAACTCCAAATACCTACAAATGTCACTATTGTGAAATACGAATTTGTATTAAGTATTTAAAGATACTAAGAAAATTTAAAATGAGTTTTTCTACTAAATGCTTCTTGAAACTCTTGGCTTAACGAAAATTTCTTTCCACAGATTAGAATCTTGAATGACAAATAAAATTAAATCAACTCAAAATTCAAGGGTGGATATTAGGGGGTAAAAATTCCCAAGGGGTGGATAAATATAATGTAATATATCATATCACATTATCTTTAATGTAAGAAAATGTAATTTTCAATTTTTTTAACAGCATTAAAATTAAAATGTTTATTAAATTTGTATGGAAAGTGGGCTGTTATTCATCAAATAAATAAAAATCTTTTACTTACTTACGAAAATGTGATAAAAAATCAGCTAAGAGTTATAATATGAACATTCTGAAAACAGCACTAATTGACAAACTTATGATGCAATTTTTTTATTCTTAATTATTGAGTGAACTAATTAACTCTGAAACACATTTAGAAAAGTGGATTTGGAGATTTAATTTTTCTTGTATAATTACCTTAAATATTAGTTTTTTCTATAACAACAAAATGTTCATTATTTTAGATGGTTTATAATGTTTTAAGGAGAATTTACGTTAGGAATTGCAGGTAGAATGTTAGCGCAGGTGTTAATTTCCTCCTAGTGAAAATATCGACAATTTTTTCGGATGAAATTTCTTTGAATATTTTGATAGCCTGAATGTAAATGGACAACCCTTATATTAATAAATCACTCAGAAGAAGTTATCGAAATGGACTGAATTTTGGCACATAAGTAGAAGGAAAGGAGCAGTAAACAAGGAGTAAACGTTGATCATTAATTTATTTAGCTATTAAATCGAATGATATCTATCATATATTAACTGTAGAGGCATATGCTTCTAATTTTCGGAGAGTCTTTCTGAGGTTCTTCATACACATTGAACTTATCGCATACACTCCACGTCATTACTTTTCGATGTTTCAACAATGTATTAAAGGGACATCTTTAGCCCTGAGAAGAGCTTTTGTTTTAGTAGTCTAGAAAATTAACTACTTTTTGCGTCTAATTTTTTTTGTAAACCAGCAATAGATAGCTTTAATTTTTATTATTTTTACGATTCCTTTCTATTTATATCTTTTTATTTCCATCAACAAATGGAACCTTCTGATAGAAAGAAATTCTTGAGAAGTCCAGACGAAAGCCTTGAAGTAGACGTTAAATGATTATGTTGGACAGGAGCAATCAACGTACTAGTTAATGTATACTGCTTTCAAAATAAGAAAAAAAAATGTTATCGGAAAGAATGTTTTTGATTCTGTTGAATTCTTGAGAGGCAGACAACTAGCACAGTACCGTCCGAGAACTGCGCGCTCGCGCTGCAGAATTCTTGCGACAACCTCCTGGATAAGCCCGACCAAGAAATTTGGAAAGAGACGGCTCCTGAGGAATGGCTGGAGAGGGCAAATTCCCATCCACGGTGCACGACCAGCCCTGACCGCGATGGCCGCGGCGTCGAACCCCGCCGCATTGAGGGAGGTCGAACTGCGGGCTGCGGGACCGGTTTTCTTATGCCTTCACCGCCGACGCCCTCCGCCGCCGCGCTTCGTTCCCGCGCGGGAGCCACAACTATTTTCGGGAGGTCCGGGGGTTCGCACTCGCTCGTGCGTTTCCCCGCGCGAGGCCTTTCCGATTCGTTGAGGAGGAACAACGCCAACAATGCCCGGTGCGGCCAGGGGTGCCATAATGGGCGGCTTCCCGACTTGCGACAGAAATGCATTTTGTGGGATTTCGTCATTTGGCGGAATTGTTTTTTTGGGCGATTATTCGTTTTTTGCTTATTTAAAGTATTTTTGCTTAATTAATAGTACCCACCAATTTTCCTAAAAAAATGCACAAATATCGGTGATTTCATTTAAGAAATGGCCTGTGGCACAAGGTTTTTAGTTTTGAAACAGCTTGGTTAAATGTGTATGCGACTTATTCATAATTTTCGATGTACCTTAATATTCCAATAAATCTTACCCGGCGCCAAGTATCTTCTGTTGCGATATCTTTGTACTACTGGCTCTGTGCAAAATGAGGTAATGGATCCCTATTTCCAAACAATCGGTAACAAGCACAAGCGAAATGGAGGGCATATGAAATGGCTCAAGACCGTGTCTGGGCCTAAGAGTATCTGGCAGAAATATACTTACCCGAGAATCATTATCCGCAGGTGTTGGTAGTTACCGTGGCTAACCATGGTAGATAGGGATGGGCAATTTATTCGGCGACTTACAATTATATTTTATTTCTTTCAATAAAATTAGACATAAATTACATTTCCAAGTATTTAGTTCCATTATTTTATTTAAATTATTAATTTTAAGACAAAACATAAAAGTACTTATAAAATTTGGAAATAAGTTCATTCTTTTATTCTCTTCTTTTGAGAGACATACAAGCGAATGATTTTCATTCCGACAAATTAAAAATCATTAAATAAATCCGGATTGTTCAGTTTCGGCATATTAGAAATGAGTTTAAAAAAGATGCGGTTTTTGAATCCCTTGAGTTGTCTGAATCGAGCACCGCAATTAGTTATAGGTTAATTGTTTCTAAACATTTTCAAGAAAATTTCTTTTAAAACTCATGGCAACCGTTCGTTACTCCGGTAGAAAACGTATTACAATTAACATCTCTTCTAAATAAAGAAACAAGAAATGTGCTTGTGCTTATAAAAGAGCTCAAAATTTCTCCGATTTTTATTTAAAACTTTGAACGTTATATTAATTTCAAATTTAAATTTTAGGTCAATTAAAACCCTTTTTTTCGTTTAGAAAAATACAAAAATTAAAATTAAACTTGTTTTTATAATTTAAGCATTAAACAAAAGGAAAATGTGAAACAATTGTACTACCTTTTTAAGTGTTTTTAAATTAAATGTTAGTATCTCAACTTTTAATTCGAGTTTTGTTTTGACATCATGATATAAACTAAAAATGAAGTATTTCGCTTTTGAAATGCCTATTTATTTGTATTAAACATGCACCAATTCATTTGGTTAGTCTACCATCGAACAACGAAATTAAATCAATTAGATATTAATAAATTATTTGAATAAATCGCCCCATTAGCCGGCAAGTAGGTCCCCATAGGCGCCCACGCCCGGGTGTAGGATAAAGTAAAACTGAGAAGAATATCGGACACAAAGGTAAATGTGATCTAGTAGGAGCATCTCCTGTCATTTTGTAGGGCACCACTATATTATTTAATCATTTCCAAATTCCCAATTATAATCCCAGTAGGGATCATTTGAAAATTACAATTTTAGTAATTGTCGCAATTCACAAAAATTTTGGTTGAAGTACAGACACTTCCATCGGTCGGTCATAGCCCTGCACGAACTGGGAAATCGAGCACATCCGATTCGAGGCTGCTCGTGTGCTCACCAAGTGAAGTTCTGATGATGGCTGTAGCGTAAGATGGAGAGTAACTAGCCACACGCAGGGGTGAAAACCGGGTGGAAAAAGGCTGTGGATGCCGATATTTAGGACAAAAGAATGCAGAACACTGCCCTTCAGGGCAGAACCGTCACTGTGAAGGCAGTCCCTTCAAACGAGCAGTTCATACCGGCCTGATTGGTCGCCATTACCACCAATTACCCCTCCCGCCGACAACCCTTTTGTGCTGAAGTCATTCAAATTTTAAACGGGGATTACTAATAAGTGAGTGAGTGAGTGGTTTCGAAAGTGGCTTTGGTTATACCGCGCAGTAAAATGGAAATATTTTTCGTGCGCGAACGTACTCGTGTCTGGCCTCAGTTTTTCCATCCAGCCTTGGAAAAAGCATTATTGTAACTCACACTTAAGTTGAGAAAAGAAGAGAGCAAGTTGTAATAAGTTGCGTTAGCGTTTCCTTTTGAGTTACCTGCAACAGAAAAGTTTCTTTTATTACAGTGGGAATCGAATAAACAGACAAATAAAGTTACTTTAAAGTTTTATTTTCCAGAATAAAAGATACACGAAATACGTTAAGCAATAATCAATAATAATGAAGCCTATTATAATTCATCCAACGACTGTAGCGATGCAATGACCAAAACATAACCATGTAATTTTAGGAGGATTTTCAATTTTTCTTCTCCAGTGAGATTGCAGTTCCTCTAAGTGACTTGATGGCTTCTTTTCGTTGGTAACTTATGTATTCAAAATCCAGATAAAAATCTCTGATCAGCATAAGAACAAAGGCTCGCTTACAAAGTCTCTTCACATCTGAAAATCTTGGAATGCATTTGAAATCTGACTTCATCATCTACAGGAGCAAATTTGTTTCGGAAATGAAAGTTTCTAGGCACGTGAAAACACGCAGTTCTTTTCGTAGAACAATATTTGTATGAAAGGCTGAACATGCGTATTTGGAATCAAATAAACTATCAAACTTGTCATTTGCTTGTTTTTATAACTTAAGATATTTCAACAGTTGAATACCGAGGTCGTACGCGGTTACAGTGGCCCAGGTAGGAAACAAACTGTTTTATACCTGAACCTTAAACTCCCTAAAACACAAGCATAATTATCAATTAGAATTTTACCTATGACGGCTGAGCCACAAATTAAAAAGCCCGTTAAATGTACACTTCAGAAGCAGAAAAAGCGATGTTTGTATGTTTAAGTACATTGTTTCAACAGCATGAACAAATCCTGTTTGATCATCTGTTTGTGCTCTTGTGTGTGTGTCGTAATTGATCGATTCGTCGTTGTTCTCGACTTTCGCTTTATTTTGGAAGGAGGTACGTAATACATAGCGTGTATTTGTATTTGTATTTAGCCATTATATATCCTGCAAAGGACAATTGGACTCGTTGTCGTTTATAGTCCCGTGTTTCTACGAGTAGTCGGTCCCCCAACAAGGAACCGCACGATGTCCCGAATTCGGTGAACCTTTGTGACTTCCGGTAATTAACGAATTCGGCTAGCGTCGTCGGTCTCGCGGCCGTGGCCTTTCAGTAGAACCATTCCAGCATTCGCCTGGATGACCGAGGGAAACCACGTAAATCCCCGTCAGGATGGCCTGCTCGGTGATTGAACCCGGGCCTCCCAGACGACCTGAGCCACTTCGCCCGGTGAAAAACAAAAGGCGTGTAATTTGTGGTAAACATCTGTTTAATTTTGAAAAATTAAAATACACAAAAATTACATTTATTTTATGTTAATTGGTGCATTTACCACTACCCTTACAAAATGTTAAACGAACAATTCGGGGCCCGTTATTTTGAGAACATCTTTTTAAAACTGCCTACATATCACATAACATTATGCGAAATCTATACTTTTAAGAAAAATGTAAATAATCTCATTTAAAGTTTTAGTTTTGAAAACAGTTTTGAGAACAAAAATTTCAATATTCAATTTCAGAGTCGTAGGAAGAACATATTTTAAACCTTCGCAACTTTCGAAATTCAGAGAATTCAACGGAAATCGGACCGTCGTCAATTCGTTTTCGAAACAACTTGAAAGATTCTTGAGACATCATGTAAAGTACCACCATAAATTAAAATGTCCATTTCAAAATCAAGAGACCATGGCAACCAAATCGATTGGAGAATATCAATTTTGGTGAAAATCCTGCCTACGCTTTAGCTGCTAGCGTTGTTCACAGACAGATGGACGGATAGACGGACAGGCCTTTGGCGGAAAAGCAATTTTGCGGTATCAAGAGCCCACTAAACGTGGATTCACAAAATTTTAGCGGAAGTAGTTTACTACTTTTAGGAACAAGAATGATTCACTTAAAGGGGGGCTTTAACCACGATAGTTTCTGCAGAAAAATTGCTGTTTTCGCAGTAGCATTACATGGCATTCTTTATACTACGTATGTGGTGTGTTAAAACAGAAAAATCAGAGCTAGATAATATAATTAACATTTAGACTACTTCACGCGCTTGAAACTGAAATTCCATATCACGGGTCTCCGGAGTATTCGAAAAGAGCTCCCGCAGTCGACTTCGCTCTGAGCTGCTGGGATTGAGTTGTTGGCTGAAGTGCTGTGGTCTACATTACACTATTACAATTATTTTCGTTTCGAATCTGGAAACTGACAATGAGTTTCTTCAGAACCTAATTCGGGAAAAGTGACGGACCAACTTGGTGAGAAAGAACAACACACTTTATTTTGACTGTTACCAAGTATAATTACTTTGCTTTCAAACAAGGGAAAGCGACGCTTTGACCAAACTCTTAGACGCAATGCCCCTCATTAAAATCTGTTTCGCGCTGTGATTTCATTCCCCAAGTAATTACTGATAGCTCGTACGTAGGAAGTTTTATGAAAAATAAGAACTAGAAGGAACACTAACAACACTTTACCAGTTACACATCAAAAATAGAACTATAAGCAACATTAAAAACACTTACGAACAGCTTACAGCATACTGAAGCGTTTCCTGGTCGAAGAAAAATGACACAACCCCATAGTTGAGGTAATTCGCTTTACGTCCAAAAAGAAGAGACGGTGTTTGGTTGCCAGATACCATGTGTGGACTTGAATTAAAGTTGAAGCCAAAAATTTCCTTTCGAAATTAATATTTCGAAGGCGTAATCGCCGCGATTTCTACGTATTTGGTGGAAGGGGTCTTTTCAACACGACGATTTTTAACTTTGACTGCAGTCTCTGAAGTGATGAAGAATGTGTTACACATATACGCTACTTTCAATTTTTGTTTTGTATTTTCCTTCTGTTCACGGGCTAACAGTGTCTACCTTGTTTACTATCATTGTTCATTGCTAGTGATGAATACCTTTTAATGACAGGTTGTAATAAATTCAAAACACGAACAAAAAGCACGTTAATATTCAAGTATCAATTATTTCAACATAAGAACGTCAAAAAAAGATAATTTCAACAATAGTAACCATCTTTAAAACACATAAATCACGGATTAAACAAATTTCACAAATAACGAGTTAGTTAAAACGTCCGAATAATACAAATACAAGGAACAAATTTCTTCGTAACTTACAAATATTATCGCTTTCAGATTATTAATAGAAGCTGAATGTATCTTCATGAAAATATTATTTATTAAAATTCAATTATTTTAATGGGTTTAGTCATTAAAATGTATATTCTCTCACAAAAGATGAAGATAACAAATGTCAACGTAGGCAAACTGATATGGACAACAATTGTCAAGAAATCGTAATGAAAGGCATCATCCAGCTGAGCAACAAGCTGCTTCACAAAAACAAAATGAAAAAAACATTGAAATATGAAACAGTATAATATTCTTATATTAATAATAATGCACTACAACAAATTACCATAAAAATCCATAATTTTGCACTGTATCTGCAATCACAGAATCTAGTGTTATAGACTTTTGGATCAGAAAGTTAGTCCCTCTTTCGTCACATTTCCTCCCGTTGTTATGACAGACGCAGGATACGGGTCGATTCACAATTAATAAATAAAAATACAAATATCCGTAAATTAGGCATATTTACGAAAAATAGAAACAACATCGCGAGTTCGTAATTAATAATTATGTAATCATAAAGCGTAGAAACTACATTCTTCAAATTAATCCTGTGTTAAAAATGTTATTCTGAATTTGCTGTAATCGTCCCCCAAAAAATTCTATCTTACGTTTAAATACAGTATACAAAGACTGGTAGAAAATTTGTTTCGTCTGGACCGTAAAGTAACTTTACTTTGACACCAACCACCTCTCCCACACCTGTTTTCAAGGTGTTATTCATCTGAAATATAAGCGGAATATATGCATTCGGTCGATTCCGTGGGGCGTTTTGTTCAAACGTCACCCCAGGCGAGGGGTCGGAGGATGAGAGCAGGATATTGCAATACAAACATAACCTCTCCAGCTCAAGAAGAAATTAACAGAAAAAGATTGCGCTATATTAAAGTACAATGTTTTTAAAGAGATTTTCTGAAACTTTCTCAATCGAAAATAATATCTGAGGTAGGCCCTGTTAATATTTATATTAAAAATATAGGTTCTACTTAGCTCTCCGGAAGAGCGGAATTGACGCTACTCGCCCAACCAGAAAGAAATTAACGAAGCTGGCCTTGGTCGGCATTAAGGTTTTGGGGATGTATGACGACCTTCTTTTTACCCTCCTCGGCCCCCAGCAGTCTTTCGTGGCGATGAGGCGGGTGCTATCAAAAATAGTGGTGTGGCCTGATTTCCATGCCTGTCCGATATCTTTATTGTAGTGTTATTATGTAGTAGCGAATGTGATCCAGGTGGTGGTCCTCCATGGTTCCCTTCGACTCGCCGATGTAACTGACCGCATGGGATCTCATATTCCTCTGATGATAGAAGAGTTGGGACGCGGTCTTTAATGCGCTTTTCCCCCAGTTTTCCCAGATTTTGTAGGCTGGTTTTATGTCGACGCGACTCATAAGCTTGCCAATTTCATCAGTGACCTTTGTATATAGGGTAGAATAGACATCTTGCGGTTGGCATTGTCGTTGGGGTAGTGATGTCAGCTGTGCTAGAGGTGGTTGCTGCCTAACTTTCGGCTTGGTTGGCAGCGTTGGCAGTGTATCCGTTAGCTCGAAGTGTGTCCTTGAGAACCTCCATTTTACAGTCTAAAGATTCACTTTGTCTAGTTGCTCTGATTGCCAGACGTTTTAAAAGGTTCTATTTTCCAATAGTTCTGAAACATTGAGTGAACACTGCACTACAATGCTATTACAAGCTCTCTCCGAATTAACGTAATAATGGGTAGAACTTGCCTAACTCGTTCATCGATAGCGTTGCTTTGGCAGCCGAATCGGCTTATAGGAGTCTGTTTCAAACCTTCACGTTTGGTGAATCTCATCTGAAACTGAATTACCAACCCCTAACTCCAAACGTCGTATGTCGAAATCTGGCGTAAAAATATAACCCCGTTCATTTGAAAATGCGGTTACTACTAAACATCTATAAGTTTAATCATAATGTACGTTTAAAAATTCAAATAAATTCATAACATTTTTAATCCGGACACACAAATGTGATGAGAACCAACGTAAGAAAAAGCTTCATGACGTGATAAAATAGTCAATGTTAGCTGATCCTTCACGGGGTAGCACATATCAACGGATACTATTGGTTGTTAATTAGATTGACGAATGGAAGATATACATTCATTAATCCTTGCATCTTGAAGACTTATCGCAAAAAAAGTTAAAAAATGTATGACTTCGAATAATCAAAATATCCTCAACTGCAACTACAAGCTCACCAACATTTGTTACATACACAGGAAAATAAATTATTCATTCACATAAAATAAGTGCCACACGAAAATACTTTACGTTGAATTGAGTGTTTCTATTAGAAAAATAATATTAACTACTCTGGCATATGATCATTCTGAACGACGCTGTAACATGCCAAAAAACAACATATTTATCTCTTTACTAGAAGACACCGAAGAATGTGAAAACTTAAATTTGGACTGTGTAAAAGTACCTCCAAGTAATGACTACGAACTTACGATCACTTCAGATGCCATACGAATGTTTTCAGCGCTATAGCAGAAATTAAAAATATAGCTCTTAATGATTTTTCTTCTAAAGACACTTATAATCGCATTTCAATTTCAAATTATAATAGAAAATTTCCTACTATTTACATTAAAAATATTTTTGAACATGTCTGTGACTATATCACAAACAGTAAGCAAAATATTTCTTCGTGTTCATCGGTATGATATTTCAATATATTATATCAATAAGGAAATAATAAAAAAATGTCTTGCCGAAAGATTTCCGCCCAGAGACTCTTAAGGGTAACACTTACAAATTCGGTGTGTGAAATTTCAAGTGAAAATAAGTACACCTGCGTGTTCCTCATAATATTAGCAATTAATAATTTATTTGCCTCAGAAGCATAGATTGCTACAGAAATGTTTTTTTATAATTTTTCGATTTCATCTAAGAATGCATCTTACCATAAATTTATGCGCATTTCCTAGACTCAACGCGCTCTTGTAGACTCGAGAGGTCGTTAGCGTCATTTGTGAAGACAGTAATGCACAGAAGTAAAACACAGAGCATTCCTGAATGCGAGTTGGGGGAAGGTTCTGAGGGTCTAAAATTGGGCTATCACAGAGTCGGGCGCGAGACAGGGCTGTCGTAAATTTTACCCCAATTCCATCCAATTCACAAGTTTGATTTTTTCTTGGTTTACTTCCGAAAAAATTAAAATTCGAATCACTTTAAATACAACCTTTTGAACGCTTTGCATAGACGTAGAAAAAAATCAATAAGAAAGTATTGAGAAGAAAACGAGGGTTTCTGAGTAAATAAACATCGGAAACATTATGACGTGGCATTCATTTATCTAAATCAGAAATGGCACTTGTTCATATACAAATTGAGAACACTGTGGTGGATATTTTCCCAATGACTCATCCTGTGCATTCAATGGAACTTTATTAGGGTCAAATTCCGAGACAGATGGAAATACAAGAACAAGAAGCAGACCATAGAGCTCGTTGTGGTAGGGTGTGATGTACTTTTACTTGGCATGAACTTGTTCAACACTTACACTTTGAATGTCAGTGACCATATCAACATGAGAGAAACAGTAAGTAGCCCGGGAAGCGGTAAGAAGCAATGCAACGTCTAGTCATGAGAAGGCAATCTCCACTGGCTTAGGTGCGTACAACCGTGCGCAAGCTATAACCGAACTGAAGTAAGACACGAAGTATAGACTTTTCAAAGTTAGTACCTCCGGCGAGAAAGAAAGTGAAGTTCGAAATGGACAAATTTGGAGTCATTTCACGAATCCGAGCCAGCGACTAAGGCAATACCACTCGTCTCTGTTGAGAAACTCAACCTATCAGCCAAACAGTGTGGCAAATTAAAGATACCGTGCATTATCAGCTGGAAATGAAGAATCAATACTTTCGTCTGAAGAATTGTTTGAAAGGTCAGAAGTTCGTAGAAGTAGATGATAAAGATGCATATTTAGATATAAAATTAGATGAATCGTAAAACAAAGCAGTTATTAACATGTCCTAAAGATTGTTTTGAAACTGCAAAGTTTCAAAAATTAACTTTTATACCTTTCAAAATTTAGAGGTATTAATAAAAATCGGACCTAAACCATTTTTATAACCAAACTTTTCTCTATTCGAAACAAAAAAAGAAGCCCCATTTTTGAGAACACTTTGAAAATGTGACTGGAGTTGATGTCAAGTACATCTAAAAAATGATATATACGCTTAAATTTCAGTGGTCACGACATCAACCAGATTGATCTAGAAATGACAATTTTGGTGAAAATACTCTATATGGATTATGTGATAGTGTTGTTCATAGGCGGATTGCCGAAAACCACCAAAACATTCATTCTGACCACTTTATGTATTTGAGTTAGTACGTGATTCTATACATATTTGAGCAAGGAAAGCGCATAATATCTTTATCAAGAGCTCACTAAATGAGGCATTCTGTCTAAAAATTGGCACTCTTTTCTGCAGCATTGCAATATTTTCTAGTTGGGAACGGTAAACAGACAGTAAAAACAACTATTACTCCATCACGCGAGTTGGTGCTCAGCGTGCTACAGTAGGAGCGAAATTTACTCCCGCGCGCGGTCTTTGCAGAGGCGCAATGTTTGTAGTACCATGTCGGAAAGCCGACAGCGGTTGTAGCTCCAAGCAGGGCTGCTCTCATTTGACGCTGTGCCGCAGGAGATAATTATAATCCATGTAATTCGATAGATTGATTAGTGTTTCCGGGCGCGACAACTGCTAAGGTCATGACTTCTCTAAGTGTAGTGCACGTTTTATCGCGGGAGGTGGCGGTGATCTTCTCCAGGCATGCGGGACTTTCCCTAAACCCGGTATATTTCGCCAGCAGAGAACCAGCCCAGCTCGCATCTCCTGGAGACATGACCACAGTGATTGGCTTTGTCTTCCCTTCCATGGAACTTGCAAAAGAGATCTTGAGTGGCGAAGGCGGTTGGAGAAAAATAATAATGAATGGAATGATGATTCATACGGGATTCATTAGTTATGGTATTATATTAATTGGACTGTGGTGATGTCACGTGATGAGAGTGACTAATCCTAGAGAAGCTAATTCGTTCGTTACAATCATAGTCTGAACACATTTATGTGTTCCAGAGGCTTCAACCCGTAGACTGCAATCCCTTCATTTGGACAATACCTCATAGAAGTACCGGAGGATCGCTGTAAGGCTAATTAGAAACGATATCGTAAGGGGAACATGCCGCAGATGAGGGAAATGAGAAAATACTAAGTATAGGTGCTATTCTAGACTTGACGGAAACATCCATAAAACTGACAGCTTTGTTGGCTTAACAGCAACCCTAGGATATGGGAATTTGATTAAGACGGCAAATCTGTTATGGATTGTCAGCAAAAAAATATACTTGGAGGGGATGACTTATAGAATTGAAAAAACGTAGTTAGGGTAAAAATACTCAATTAAAATACGATTTTATCACGTGTTATTCATTCACGACTTCCCCCCATTTTGTTAAAAAACGAGATTCACAAAATTTCATCAGAAGTATGCAAATATTGTAATTATCCTAATGTTATGTAATGTAGCAGGTCGTATGTTACGTCCGTATTTTGTGTTATGTCTCGAGTTCTATGGGAGCATATAAAGACGGCTTACGAACGTATGTAAAGCACAGCTGAATAAAGGGGAGAATAAAACAAGAAGGAAACTAGTCAATGTTACGTCACATGATTTGATAAGCGCAAAACCGGTCAGTGCCTGGCTGACACATTAAGAGAAGAATACACTGGATAAAAAAATCACGAAAACAATCTTCGCAGTTTTGAAGTTTCCGTATATACAGAAAAGGCAATAAGTACTCAACAATAATTATTTTCATAATAGAAGCCAGTATGGTTGGCATACACTAAGATGGTTTACTATGGGTATATACGGATTTATAAGTTCCGTGTTTCGGAACTAGTACACATCATTTCTTTTATTGCACCCAGAGAGTATTCCGTTAAGAGCTAAGATGTCTAGAATATGCTTGATAATTGACGAATGTGGCGTGAATTTCGCAAAGAGCGCTACAATCAGTATAGCCTGCTCTCCGTGGCGTTTACTCAAGATTTCTGAAGCAGCCTTTACCACTCCAGCATCACTGAATCTAATTTAGATGTTCACTCTCTAAATAAATAGTATCTCTGCGTAACCATCATGCGTTTTTATTACTCGAGGGAGTGTGAGGTTGATATTGCAAAGAATTTAAATTACGGATGTCAGAAGATTCATGAAAAAGCCATTTCTGTTCATTAAACCAACACGTTCATTAAACATTTATTCGATAATAATCAAGGGCAATTGAACTTTTTACTACACTTTTAATTAATTAAGCATAATAAATGATATATAGAAATGAACATAGTATAATAAAATGATAATGTAAGTCGTTATCAAATATTGAGAATTAGTCAGGAGGAGAGGCAAGGAGCGCCTGAATTCCGATTTAAGAACAACCAGAAATTTGTGAAGATATAGGAAGGGTGTGTCCTTATCATGAACTAATTGCAAGCCCAGAAATAGTTGACAGCTTCAAATACAAAGATGATTATTGTCATAGAATAGTTAGTTTTCTCAGTAATTATGTAGTACCCGTTTCGTTACTACTAACTTCATTAACTAGTTGATAAGTGCAATACACCCTGTTCTAGCCTGTAAGCGATGGCTTATACATTTTATTCCAACATTTCTTTCTTCGGTGCAGAAGGTTACTCAGCATGGAGTGATTTTCCAAAGCCCTCTGCACTAGGGACGCGAACAATTTTTATTTATTTACACGTTTATGGACAATTTGAAATAGAGTACAACCACGGCCAAATTTTTATCTTACAATTAAACTACTTCTGATTGTCTTTGCATATTACGTCGATTTTAAACAACACAATAAATCTTTTCGTTGTCATAATCTGAGTGTAAAACTTCGCATGGGTCATGGATTTGAAATACTTATTTCATTTTATCGTTTCACTACTTTCTTACGAATATTTTGCAAATGCTTTCCTCATGCAAAAAGATAATGTCTCTTCGTTGACAAGTAACATGGACATTTCAAACGTTATTTTAAATGATTGTAATTCAGAAAAACGTGTATGAGTATGTACTCTTCTCCTTTCTGGGCGTTTACAGGCGAGGAGACCCATCACGTCTTCGCCTTCCTTGGGCAGGGGAGCGAAACGGCGAATTTCCTTTTGCTCCCACCTGCTGGAAGAATGAGGAATGAACAATGAAAAATGCTGGTAGATAAAGGATTGTGAATGGAATGACGTAACGATAACACAACTGTGTGAGAAATACACTTATACCTTGTACGCGACCCGAGCCCACTGCCTTCGTAGCAGTGCACTTTGATGCTGCTCCAACTTTTTACGACACAGAGGCTGATAAAAATACGTAAATACCAATATTTGTATTATTCCTCGCAATTCTCTTTTCGTAGAACTTCTCTTCAATTTTGTTTTTGTTATGAGACTCACTTCATATAACGACGATAATTTACTTAAATATATAGCAAGTCATTCGTGTTTATTAAAGTTAATTATTGTTCAGCAAAAATTGCTAATTATTTTTGTACAAAAGCCATGCTCAAAGCTTATTCAGCATTATATGCTTCAGCTTTGAATTGGTATAAGATCTGATGTTGATAACACACAACAGACAGACGCTTTTCACTGGGATCAAAAACCTAAGATTAATTTTTCGTCTCATACGCAAAAAATTGAAAGAAATCAATGAGTTCTGCTGCTGAACCCATGTATGGAAGTTTCCTGTTGTCTTCGACAGTATTATCAACTCCATTTCAACAGAAAAACAATCAAAAACAAGTTGAAACGATTGCAATGGTACAGCAAACAAGTTTCAATGATACAAAAAAAATAATTCAATGAAATAAGAGAAAAGTGATACATGTAACAATCAATTAAAGATGATAATCAGAATTAGGAAGTAAAATCCATTAGATTAATTCTTTATTCGATTTACGTAAATACACATTTGAGAGAGAAAGAGACAAATAATACTAATTATCAACTAGGGAAGAACATCAAACATCACTGATTGGTAGCGTAGAAAAACTACAAGGAGTTTCCTCATAGAATTATAGTTAACCCCTAGTAATATTGTAGTTATCTCCAAAAAACTCAAGCAGCGGTAATACGGTGAAACTCAGCACAGGTACGTACGAAAGAATTACAGTCTCGAAACGGTGCTATTTCAAAATCGTACTCTCATAGTAAATAGCATATTTAGTGAAAACTATATTATCACTACAATAGGACGAAGATCATGAACGAAGACGGATAAAAAATGAACTTGGATGAAGGAAGTGGAATAAATTTAATTTAAAGTAATAGAACATTTTAGAATAAAATTCCGCAAGACTAGAGTAATCTGGAAATTCGAGAACGGTGTAGATGAGAATGGTTCAAACTCTGCCATGAATTGAGTATTACATATATTAACAAATATTGCGTTTAAAAAATGTGAATATATATCTATAAAGAGTTTGAAAAGCTGGCCAATTAAAACATTGTAGTCAAATAAATCATTATTCGAAGTACATTACACAAACGTGCTTGCCGCCACCTGCCAATTTTGGAAAAACGTGAATTAAGAAAATAGTTTTCCAAGAAGAAAGATTCGGGATAAAGGTCGAATTTAAAATTCATCCATTTTCATCTATTATATTTAATTTAATTCGTTCATATTATCTAATATCCTACCTTTAATAAATACACAAAAGCTCAAATTAAAACAGTTATATCGAAATCGTACACTTACAAGAAGAATCGCTAATATCCTACTTTCAATAATCACAAAAAAGCTTAAATTAAAACAGTTTATCGGAATCGTAAATACTTGTGAGAAGAGACGATTATGAAAATGCACAGACACCTTCCAGACCCCGACGGCCGCGCCGCGCAGCGTCCATTGAGGAAATTATTTTTAATCCGCGCTGCGCGGGCGCGGACCTCGGGCGGTGGGCGGCGCTGGTGGCCGGGCCTGCCCACGAGATTAAAAGAAAGTT
>BOPP01000025.1:9006498-9022716 GCA_017312745.1 Gryllus bimaculatus
ATTTGTATTGACTTTTTACGGAGGTATTAACACCTTTTTTCACAATCAAATTTTTCGAAGACTTTTGGGACCTCTTCTCTTAAAAAAAACTTTTAAAACTTAATATATAATTTCTAGTTTTGTTGTTTTGTGAGGTTTTGATAGTGTTTGTATAGGTTTTTCTAATAACATGTGTTTAATATAAACGAAAAATTGTGACGAATTTCGACTTCATGACACCTCTTTCAAACAATAAATAAACAAGAGTCTCTTGTAAATGAAAGGGTAGATGGTCGGATTGATACACGTTTAACCTTCTTTATAACAAACAATACTGAAGAGAGCTCACTTGCCACATCTCGCAACTTAAATCAAACTCAAGTGTCGAATCATCGGTTTCATATTCAGATCTCATTCGATTTTTGAAATTATGATTTCGAATGACTTGTAACGATGATGATTTCGAATTTGAAGATGTGTTGCGCATTACGAGTTATATAATCAAAAGACAATATTCATCGAAAGTATTTGTATTTGAAACCAATGCAATAAAACTATCTTGCTAAGAAAAAATTAATAACGGAGGAAACTAAAAAATCGTGAACATTGTGAATCAATAACTTACATTTTGTTCTTTACACACATTGTTTATGATTTTGATATGTTTCTCAGCATTAACATTTCGATAAATATTGTTAGTGAATAGCAAATTATATAAATTTCGAAAAGTATATAGAGTAATTATGCCGCTAATGAAACATACTAAAATAATAAGCAAACATACGTGTAGATGATTTTCGTCGGAATTCGAGATATATAACGAGGCACGAGAACTTTTTGCTGTCCATGTTCTCGCAGACTACACAAGTAATGAAAAGAATAAAGACATCTGCTATACCGAGGGGCTTCAATCCCGATACCGGCCGCAAGGCTACCGCAACGACTACGCATTGACTACCGAGTAACTGCAACCGCATGACGACGCCTGAAGAAGAACGACGGCGGCGGGGTCGGTATCCAGCGCCGAATTCGCGCCCGAGGGAAGCAGAGGCGCCGCCACAGAGACGGGGACTCGCAACAGCGCCGGGAGCGGGGCGATGACGGCGTAAGGCCGGAAAAGAGCGCACGCACCCAGCAGTGGCCCGCGGGGCGGCGTTAAATCATCGGCGACGTTTGAATGAAGGCCTCGAGCAGCGGGCTAATGTACCGCAACGACGCTTCCGCTCCCGGGCTCAGCTGCTTTCCACCGCTATCGCCGCCGCCGCCATTATCACCACCCTCTCCCCGCGCTCACAGTAACCGTCACCCGCACCGGCTGACTTAGCTCTGAGCCAGTAATGCTACTGTCTATGTAGCGACACTGAAGTCGGGAGTTCGTGCCCCGACGGAGGTAGATTTTCGACAGTAGATAGACAGCTAGGTCGATTTCTTCCGCTGTTTGGAGGAGAATTCTAGCGTCTGACTGATCTCTCGGTGTATCTTTTTCGTGATTTATCCGAAGAAAAAAAAGAGGCGAAAGCTGGATCAGTACTCTAGATAGACAATAAATAGACCAACGATTGCGGAATACCTTTCCTTTCTTTCCTCCTTCTAGCTCTTTCGTTTATCAAACACACACACATATATTTATAAGCACTTCACTGCCACCCATACTAATAGAGTAGTTGAGAGCATAGAGCCCTTTCAGACTGTAGGAATGCTCCGGTAGGGGAGATACCTGAGGCGAGAATCCCCTGCAACCTGACGTGTAGGTCGGCGTCGTGTCTCAGTATCCAGCGGGAGAGGAACACCGCCACTTCTCGGGATATATCATGGACTGCACTATCGAAACTTGTGACTATAGCAGTTGACGTGTCCATAAACATCAGATACATCAATCTATCAACCGACATCACACCTGAAGCCAACGCCGTCGACAGTGCCTTTACCTCCACACCTCGCCAACGCCTATCCCCACGCCGCCACCGCCTCAAATCCTCCACTGCGGCCGTCGCCACGGCCTCTGCCGCTGGATCCGAATGCATTTCGAGAAAGTTCGTTGACGTTTGAACTTTGGCGCGCGCGGAGGCAGCCCCGAGCGCACACGGCCCGCGGCGCCGGAGAGCGGGCGCGCCGGCGGCGCTTGGGCCGGTGGGCTGCTTCCGGGTGCCCCGCCTACCGCAGCGCAAGGCCTTCGGCGATTGCGGCTGATGCGCTGTTGCTCGGTATTGCCTACCTTACCTGGATCGGGAGGATTGTGGTTACGAGAGGATTCCGTATACACTGGAACAGTCTACATGTTCTCTTATGGAGAGAATTATGAGAGGGGAATGTGAAAAGACAAACTAAGTCAACACCTTGTTAATTAGTAAATAATAAAACCTGATTCATTGAAATTAGGTAAAAGCTAAAATATTGTACGCACCACACGTGTTACGTGGTTCTAATGATGGAGTTGCGACAAAAAGCCTGAGGGCTTTTCGCCTGAGGACATTTTGTCGCCGCTCGATCATTAGAACCCTTATAACGCCCTTGCCGCATAAATAATTGTTTGAAGAAACTAACATTGTCGTACGAATGAAATGGTGGCCGGCGAGACGAGCCGAGAAAAACAAAGTCACTGTCGTACGAGTTGTGTACAATTTTCCTAATGCCAATTCACGGAAACTTAGAAACACATTCTCTTGCGAACATTCTGAATATGCGAAGCAGCATCCATGTTGATGAACATTCTCAGAATGTTTTCTTCCCTTTTCAGTACTCATTTGTTTTAATGTCCATGCTTTGTTGGGAATTCGCGTACGGCTGGTCTATTTAAAAACAAGCGTACCGCAAAGTAACTCTTTCCAATCAATAAACCGTGAAGGTGACAGTATTCGATTCCATATAGGAGTTCTGAAAACTACCTGTACGCATATGCCAACGCAACGGTATTAATTTATTGCATAGGCCGTTCTTCGTGTCGTTACATTATGCAATGAATAATGAGCATGAAGAAGAAATATGACAGGGAGGGGAAACGAAACACTAGCGGGAAAGCTTTGGTCGTCCGCAAACACCGCATGGATGGAACATTGGACCCTGATATCTTCGACCGAGCAGTGATCGGAAAATAGAGAAGCGAAGACGATCGGACTAGGAGACCAATGGGCAATGAAATCGGACCTTTAGAATAACAAGAATGTAACCGGATCTTTAGTGTGTCTTTCGGACACACGGATGATGTCGCTAGGGAATCCAAGCGAAACTCAAGTTGGCGATTTGAACATTACGTTTAATCGCGACTTCTATTTCTCTGACTTCGTGGAAACTTCCTCTCATCAGAAATCTCATATTCGTTCGACCCGAGAGGCAAGAGAGGTATCGTTACTAAATAATCGACAGCATTTCACTCGATAACGATATTGATTTACGCGGTTCAGTTATCACTCAGATTTTGTAACACGTACAGATAGACAGAACAAGGATGGGGTGCATATGTCATATTTCCGGAATAATTTAATAAATGGCTATAATTTGCTAACGGATTAAAAACATCTAATGAAACTATAGCAAAGAAATAAATTTACTCTAATAATTCTGAGCAACAGAATTTTCTTGGAGGTACAAGGAGACTTACGGTATAAGAGACTATTGCAATGATTTTGCACAGGCGAATGAAATAAAATAATTTACTAAATGGCTGTAATTCGCTAACGGAGTAAACACACCTAATGAAACTACAGCAAACAAATAAAGTTACACTAATAATTCTAAACAACAGAATTTTTTTGGAGATACGGAGAGAGTTACGGTATACGAGACTATTGCAATAAATTTTCACAGGTGAATGAAATAACATAAGTCTTTCCCCCACCACACGATCGCACAATCTGACCTGTTCGTGTTCTCCGGAGGCCAGTGGCTGAATTGCAGAGCGCGTAAAGGCGATTTGGCGCGCCTCGAGGCGTGGGCAGCGGTGCCGCGGGGCAGCGCCGCCTCCGCCCCGTTACGCAACGCCCCCGCACCTGTGCCTGCCTCTGCACCTGCACTCGCCGACGCCGTCGCCGGCGCAGAAACAAGCGCGCGCCGCCTCCCGGGGCCAGACCCCGCACGCTGCGCACAGCGACTGATTAGTGATTCCGGGCGGGTCAACTGCTAAGGTCATGCGTCTCGCAAGTGTAGTGTAAGCTTTTACCGCGGGAGGTGGAAGGAATCTTTCCCAGGTAGGTGGTGAGATTCGGCGACGACATACACATCGGCTGGCGAGGTTTCCCCAAACAAGTATCTCCCACCATCGGGGGCACCGCCCCCGCCGGATCAAGGTGTAAGCTCCCGACTGGTCTCCCGGCGTGTGTGGTATTGTAGTGCACGTTTGAGTAAGTGAGGGGTGAGAATAGAATAAGGAAAGATCGTGCGCGGTCGTGGCCTGTTTATTAGAGTACTACTCCAGCATTCGCCTGGTGTTGATCGGAGAAAACTACGGATCAGAGTAGCCGGCTAGAATTCTCCTTCTGACAGCGGCTGAATTCTAGCTAGCCAATGTCGAAAATCCTGCAACCGTCGGGAGTCGAACCCTAGGACCTCCTAGTCAGAGGGCACGGCCTTGTCATGAATTAATGCCCTGAGCTACCCAAGCCGATTCCTTCTTTTATGATCGGTTCACTCTTGACCTCTGTGCATCATACAAAAGCTTCTGAACCTTACGTTCCACGATATTTAAAAAAATCATTATAAAAAAATATTTAAATAATTTACGTTCATAATTTATTTTCACGATGTGTGCGGTGTCCCCACAACATAATCTGTTCTGTTGAGGCGCAATGAAGTTCACTTCTACGTAATCCGTCCAAAATTTGAAACAAAATGTTAATTAAACAAATGAGACGCAGAGCACAACAGTAGTAAACGGATGATGTCAAGGGTGCAGGCAGAAAATTAAATAAGCGGAAAATTGTTTATACAAGGGAAACCGTACCGCTGGACGTTTTACGAAATAAAGCTTCCCAGTTACAAGAAAAATGTACATCTCTTGCCCGCCAGTGTCCCATGCAGTAAATTTCTCTTGGGGACAAATTACATCATAAGGTTTGAAGAAAACTGTAAAAATGATTTTTAGTGCGCTAAACAATACGACCAACCTTTAACGTTACATTGCTACTACGCAAAGTAGTTGATCTTGAATACGACGTAATGACAAATGCCGGCAGATTAGCTTTAATTCTATAAGCTTTTTAAATATAAAAATTGTTCCACTCGAAAACCACTATCTAATAGCTATTCTAGAGGGACTAAGTCGCTTCTCAACAAACTTACTATTATTTGAAAGTGTTCAAGCAAGGAAATTCCATACGAGATGAATATATGTATAACGCTATGTCGTCCAAAAACTTACAAGATTCTCCACTAAATAAAACATTGTACTCTTACATCGATAGCCTATAAATTCTCAAAAGTCATAAATTCGCGTGACTCCGCCTGTGAGGCGATGTGCTGAAATAATGAAAACGAGGTAAAAATATTGACGTTGAGAGAGAGAAAAAAAAGCTCCTTCAACAGAAAAGGAATAGGGGTTTATATGCCCAAATCGCGGCACTGGCTGAAGAATCACGGCAAACCATTTGCTTGTGCCTCAATATGAAGAAAATTAGCTTAAAAATACGAAAGTACCTTGTCTGTTGTTGAACATGCTATGAGAAGGGCATAATTCAAAACATGTTATTTGGAAAGACCAAGTTGAAATTAAAATGGTCGACAGCAGCAATATGTCGTTAAACGTTAAAGAAAAATATTAAAATTTGATATGCAATTTTAACAACTAAAATTGTACAAGATGAAACCGCATGCTTTCTCTTCGGAGCTGAAAGGCGTATGAATTTTCATTAAGTGTACTGAAAGCCACGTACCAATAATATTTCAAACAACCCTCGTCAATCTCTCATCAAACAGCTTGAAGTTCAACATAAATTATCCAAGTGTGCACGCAAGAATCACTTCTGACAAAAAAATAACGTTTTTCACATATATTGCGAATACAAATATTACAATTGCAATTGTGTAAACATTCTACACTTTGTAAATAATAGTAGTTACTGTGAAAATAGCTCCATGTACTCATACAAATTCGACCAGGCAATGAACTGCCGTTAGGTTATTAGACCCGACCTAATATTTCAGGGTCAACATTGTAATTCCGATAAGCGATTCGATAAACTCTCAGAAAGACCTTCATTTAATCGAACAGAAAGACCTATTTGTTTAAGTGAGCAGAATATTAGTTATTTATTTTAAGACTTTGCTCGTTCTTGGCAGATAATTTGAAAATATAAACTAGTGATGCTACAACTGCACATACTTTCCAGCATTCATTCTAAATTTCCAATTTTCGAAATTTAATATAGTTTAACGAAAATGAGACCCACGCCATTTCTTTAAGCGTCCCTTCTTTTATCCGGGGGAGAAATTTGAAGAAAAAATCCCATGAAACTGGAAAAAGCCCCAGGAAAAAGAGCTTTTTCATATTTTAGTAATATTTAATAAGTATTTATGGTATTTTAATTGTAACGGTATAGTTTTGACTTTGCAAAATTTCAAAGGAATATAAAAGCGGTTGTTGAAGAAAGTTTATATCAGAAATTTAAAAACATGTTGTCTAGGATACGAATGTAACGATGTAACGAAATAAAAAAAGTAAAAAGAAAAGAAAAATGGAGTGCCATTTAAGCTTTAGTGCCTACGAATTCATTATATTATGTAATCCATTCGTAATGTTAATATTATTGGCACCTGACATTTTTCAATAATATCACGCAAATATAGATGGCAATGCATAGTTTTTCCCTTGCTTCCTTTTCCTGATGATGTAGAATTGAATTACAATTAGTTGTGAACATGGTGCGTATTGCATCCAATCTGAATGAGGACCTTCTGATTAATGACGTCATCAACCTCCCCTCTTGCATGTCCTATCTCCACCTGCTGCAACCTACGGTCGCGGACGGCTTGCACGCTTGTGGCAACCTGTCATTAGGCCATAAAACCCGCGATATGAAAATTAACGTATGCACGCACACTGGATTTTAACATTCACCTTCGGGACCCGAAAACGGAAGTGCATGTGACAAACTGCTCCTTTGTCGAGTGACTCACTCTGTGCAAGAACAATGGGGAAAGTGATTTCATTACTCGCGTGCTGTCAGGACATCACCGGGAAGTTGCAATTAGTGGGAATGGCGTTAAATAGCATATTGTCCACTACCGACCGTTCATTTGCGTGGTGCGCTTCTTCTGACTAAACTGCTTTCTAACTGGTTGCTGCTCTTCAGAAAATGTTTGCCGACCTCGGACAATCAAACAGAAGCGAACCTAACCGCTCCTATTGTCACACCAGTTTTACTGCGGCATTACTCAGTTCCCGATACCGTTTAATACTCTATGTAAGATTATCCACTATCATTTGAGATTCATGCGAGAAGCTATTACATTTATCGGTTTGGCTATATGATGAAAGCTTCTAATGACTTTATTCTACCCGTCATTGTAAAAAGAACACTCTTAGATTAAACGTTCTTCTATCTCAAAAATAAAATAAAATTATTCTTTCCACTAATCGTAGAACCGATTAACGATGCCTTGTCTACAGGCATTGCATTCCGAAACGTATAGAAGCATAGCACGCCGTAAACATTTGCTGCAGTCCATATGCTGGGAACATTACACCATTCTGATTCTGAATGACTGAACGCATATATACAGTGAGCTTAAATTCACTTCAGCAATAACTACATCACGACTTGCTCGCTTGAGCTGAGATTCAGACACCCGTCACTTACAGGAGCTACTACAAGTTAAAATGTTCGTGTGTCTCCACATTACATCTAACTGGAGTATCATTACTATAACATTTTATTGTTATTTCGACAGGTCTCATTTACTTTTTACATTATCGTTACGTTACGTTAACTCTTTCTAGATATTCGTGTTTTGCCGCTACATGGCCATGGCACATTTTCTCTGTCCGTTGACGTTTATTGTGAAGAAGGGATGCGACATAGAAAATATCGATGTTTTTGGAAGAAACATCGATGTTTTAAACATCGATACATTAACACCATTTTTTTAAATGGACGTTTTGTGATCGATTTTTTTCTGATCCGATGTTTTGTTCCTGAATGAAAGAATTTCATGATCACAATACTGTATTGATAAACACGAGCCCTGTCAACCTAATTTTAATGCACACGAATTTAATGTTACTAATCCTGTCTAAAACATCGATATTAAAAAAATCGATGGTTTTTAGGTGATATGGTTTCAACATCGATGTTTTAGTTTTGAAGATCGATGTTTGGTAACATCGATGTCGCATCACCATTGTGAAGCGCGCGAACCTCGCGTTTTCGTCCCGTCCCCATCCTTGTCCTCGTCCTCCTCCCCGCCCTCGCCTTCGCGTTGCCACTCTCGTTCGCCGGCTATTGTTGGACCTATTCTGAAACGGCCCACCGCACTGATTTGGAGGCTCTTCAAAAAGGAGGGAATAGAAAAAGAAAACTGGCAAAGCAAGAATTTAATATCACTCAGAAAGCCACTTCTCCTACAGATCACAAAATATTTTACAAGTTTTTTCCCGACTTTTGGTGATCCGAATGAAAGCACGGCTTCGACACCCAAAGATATTATTAAGTTACAACATGGTTGAAAAAAAAGTATTGAAATATAATTTCAAAATTATAAAATTATTTAAATATTAGAAACTTCAGTTGTACATGCGAGTATGTAGTATATCAATAAAATTTGTAATTTAAAGTTTAATTTACAACATCTGGAAGGCAGGATTTTTTATTGGTCACACGTTTATGGGATAATTTATATTTATGTTATTTGTTTATTTGGTTGTTGGAAGGTAATACGTATCTGCCTTGGAGGAAATATCTATTGCGGTAATTCAAGTATGAGCTAGGACGACTTGTACCAACTACATGATAGTCATGAAGAGAATGAATGGACGAATTTCAAAAATCAACAACCAGAGTGAATCGGAGTGCCTTTGAGGAAGGATACTATTTTGACACGATCCCAAAGTTTGAAGGAAGGGCCTTGTGCGGTCATAAAATAATCGTGATGTGGTGATCGGCACAATATGAACACACAGAATGGGTGAAGTTTGAGTTGTGGTTTGAGCGTGAAAAACGTTTGACAGTTATTGTGTACAAACGCTGCCGGCGCACGTGTGTATCACTGTCAACGTAGGCGTGTGTAAGGACTATTGTTTTGTTATGTAATCTGAAGGGTAAAATTTTCATTTAACCAGTAGTTTGTATAGATGTATTTCTGCAACTCAGTCCAATTTTATTTCAATTTCATCTAGTAATATTTCATTACAACAAACTTATAATTTAACATCGTACGAAATCATCGGTACTGACTACTACTTAAAATTATTTAATATAATAAATTAAATATTGAAAATAATACTTTAGTTTCTGAGAAATAGCTGTCAACATGTGCACGTTTTACTTTGATATTTTGTAGGGTAACATATGTTCCCCAGATATATTCTCGTTCAATAATACGCAAATGCTGATTGACAGATGGGTTGAATTGGAGAGAAAGAAATAATTAAAACTCGTTTAATAATTTAATTTATATTGCATGAAACATTGCATTTTATCGCAAAACTGTTTTCATTACGTCCGTCATATTTAACACCACTAACTCTTTACACATCTGCGACCGAAAAAAAGTCAGAAAATTTAATATTCAAAATACAATGATATTTCATCTATTTTTAATTCCACGAAACGCATATCGCAAAATTGTGTAATGGAAGATATAACATTTCATTAACAACATGCAACCGATGACAATATTTTATCAGGGATTCTATGCATTATATTACTCAGGGCTTCTCAGCCTCCTCCTTCTTCCATCGACCCTTTTAAAAGCATGATTTACTTTATCGATTCACTTGCACATTTCCCTCTTACAGCTCGCTAGTAGGCATTTTGGGGGGTTTGTTATATCGCACAATATAAATTAAATAATAAAATAAAAATACATAAAATTAATTATACAAATAACTTTTGGAAAAAGAAATATTAGAAAGAACAAAGGTTTTGCAAAGAAATATTAGATTTTTGATTCAATTATTTTCTACTATTATCATATTTAATTTTAGAAATAAAAACAATTTTTTCAGAAAAAAATGAGATTGTGATAATCCTTCAAATTAGGTTTTCATTTAAATAATTTTCATATAAAACTCCAAAAAAGGAGCATTTTTTTTAAGTTTATTACATTCATGCGTGCTACTATAGCAGAATCCAGTAAGTATTGTAAAGCTGCAGGGGAAATGTCAATTCTTTCACAGAAAAAACGTTGCTGGGCTCGAGGAACAAAAAGTGGATAAAATCTTCGTTCAGTACTTCCCTAACACCCTAGTATAGTCAGTGGATTTGATACCCTTTGCTTGATAGCCGTTGATAAGCCTGAAACTATTGGCGGCCCAAAAAAAAATCTTTTCTTCATTGCCTTGAACAACGCCAGCATATAAATTATAAGCAGGATTTTCACCAAAATTGATATTCCCCATCTACCTAACTAATAACGCAGTCTCTTAAATTTGAAACGGATATTTGGTTTTTGAAATCTGCATTATGTTCTCAAAAATGACTCAAAATGTTTTTATTAAATTTTTTTCCTCGTACGTGGCAGAGAACGGTAAAGAAATGGTGCTAGTTAAAGCAACATTTTATTAAATCTTGTCCTCGGAAAAGATGCTGAAAAGACTCCTAAAACAATGATGGAGGCCTCTTTTGCGTCGAAATAACTGATTTTTTGACAATTCTAACCCGTCTAACTTTTTGTACGCATTTTGGTGATTTTGCACTTGCTGGTGTACATATTTATTTATTAGCAAAATACTGTGGTTACTTCATATCTAATCTTTGTGTAAGAGTAAAAGATTAATTTTAAATAAACCATGGAATTAAAGACTATTATTTTTTATGTAATTGGTGTTCTACAAATACATTTTTACAATACAATTTTCAAGGTTCTGATAAAATATGTTTCAATATGTTTTTACACAAGAAAAAAATACTATCCTTACCATTCTTTTAAAACATTATTAACAATCATAACAATTACTAACAAATATTGAACCATCACTATTCAAAGGAATTCCAAATATACTGACCTATGTTGACTTAATATTAATCTAAATTTTTCTAATTAAAATGTTAACTCCAATGCAAACAATCAGCTCAGAGCTTGGAGTAGGAAGTGCTTATGATTAGAATCGCGTTTATGAGAAAAATTCTGTACATGAATAATGCATGCACTACACATTGACTCTGACAACTTCCCGTAACACATGGTGTATTACAAAAACGTCTACTACGTCTCAATAAATTTAATTTTATTGGTTAACAACTTGAAAGAAACATACACAATAGTATTACCAAATGTTCATTTAATGGTTTACCGTTTACAATTCAAATATTTTACAATTTTATTTCGTGATCATACGCACCGCTACTGACCTCTGGCGGAATATATTAGGAGCCAATCCGTTCTTTCCGAAAGGCGAAAAAATTATCGTGATGCATCTACCAACACTTTATTTAAATTATTTATTTCTCGCATTTGTATTATATTAATCTTCAGCAAACTTTGTAAGGATACTGAGACAATCCTGAAGAAGAGACAGTAAAAATATTCATACACTTTTTGTGGTAATGATATCGAATACATATCGTTGAATTCACTTTTATTTGTACAGATTTTAATGATTATCTTTTGTTTTTCAAATGGTGAGTCTTAACATCGATGTGATGATAAACCTCTATATACGAAATATTTCTCAAAATAGCGTAAAACATTGGCAAGTTAATGGTTGAGAAATAAAATTAATATTATATCGTAGGTTCGCTGTGCACATAAAATTTGTTCGTATTTGTTCTGAGAGACGCTGTTTCAATCGGACTAACCGTGAGAGCTAGCGTAGATTGTTTTCAAGTTGCAATTCTACTTCTAAAATAGAAATTATAGATATTTTTAATAATGAAACAAATTTATTACTTTGTCATATATACGGAGTTAGATACGTATTGTAGGGGAAATTATATAATTCTGCGGAAACACGATTTCGAGATTTGAACGGAATTTAGGTCGGAAAACGAAATTCTATTTCAACGATCATTAGGAAACCGAAAACGTGATTTTTTTTAATGTTCTTGCGGCAGCGATTTATTGCAGCTGGCAAGAGGTTGGGGCAAGCCCGAAAAGCTAGCTCACGCTGAAGATATTATAAAACTAGTACGAGAAAGTCTGCGCCATTATGAAGCACCGCTAGATTTGAAAATGCAGTGTATAATGTTAAAAATATAGAAAGTTACTTCCTTATATAATACAATCATCATATGGAGGTAATTTATATTCGGAGACTACTACTACTAGCACGCGCCACTCGTGTCCACCGCCTCCGCCGTCGCCTCCGCCGTCGCGTTCGCCGCACCGGCGCGCGCACCGCGCCGCCCTAGAACGGACGTTCGCAGGCAGCCCAAGACGTCACCTCCGCCTAAGACGCGCGGCGCGGACCTACCGCGAGACAATGCGGGTCGGCGAGGATAACCAGCCCGTTATTGCTAATTCGCTTCCCCTCCCCTCTTCCCCGCCCACCTTCCTTCGCGCTTCTCTCCGCGTGGCATTTGGTGCGCGTGGGGGAGTCCGAGCCGGGGACTGCCAGCGCCGCCGACGCAGCGGGCGGAGTGGCGTAACCGTATCCGTAATAACATTCGCCCCCGAGCTGCTCCGATAGCGAGACGTTGAAGCAACGCTATTCACCCGCGCTTCAGGCTCGCGGTCAGCAGATTCAAGTAAGGCTGAATGTGCGCCGTATATCGACGGGAACAGCAAAGTTTCGTATCGGAAAATCTGTCCAGGGGCGTTCGACTGAGCGTGACTGTCCCGCTGCGTTTCCCCACCCGTCGCCCGCCCCTTGCCGGAGCAAGGGGTGGCCAATTTCCTCGACGGCCGGGGCAGTATCGCATCCCATATGTATTGCCGTAGCTCACAAAGAACTCTGGGCAATCTTTGTGGCTCTGCCGAAGGGATGCTTTACTAACGCTTACTTTACTAACGTCAACTTACTAACGCTTGGAATAATTATTAACTAAGTATTATCATTCTAAAAGTGTTGGAGTTGTTACCTTACCAGACATACAAAAAGAAGAGTGATAAGGAAATGTAAGAAAACCAGTTACCGATGTGTAAATGCTATATATTTGTCAAAAAGCAAACTTGCACTCATCTGGTAAACAATTTTTTTTAAATTATTGATTCTCGTTCGACCCTTGGGTCTTTTGAGGACTTTCAGGTACATTAAAAACAGAAATTTTGGAATAAGGCCACTCTTAAGTCTAGATTGGTTTTTTATCTGAATATTAGGTTCTGCGCCGAACCTTGAGATACACATGTGTTAATTAAATGTTCTTGATGATTTGATGTTCTAAATAGATTTAAACTTGTTAGATTTTAATCGGGCGTTACCAGTTGAGGAATTTTATACACAAGGCCTGCATGCCATACTTTGTCGTAGGCATGACTCATCTAGGAATGCTGTAGTTAGATGATCATTTCGATGGAATGTATGAGTTATTTATGTCTCCTGTTTGTCTTGGTAATTGGTGAGAGGTGGAATGTTTTACTTAAAACGGTTAAACGGAAAATAAACGTTGGGGTACAATTTAACAACACTTTATTCACCGCAAGTTATACCACAGAAAATGCAGTCTGAGTCTGCATTATTCAACTGTTTCCTGAAAGTGTCTACGGCGCGGTGCGTCTTCCTCACTGCAGACTCGCCAAATCTGGCGGTGCAGCGTGGGTGCCTCTTCCGCTTGCTCCAGTGCTTCGCAAGCACAACAAAGCACAACACAACGCACAACAAAGCCCCGAGCCCCGAAACCCCCTCGCCGCAACGGGTGCGCGAAAATTTAAAATGGCGCAGCATGGACATCAAAAACCTCATTGGAATGCAGATATTCCTTCTACACAACTATTTCAGTTAAGTACACATATGAAAGAAATTCGTTGCATTTTACTATGTGCTTTACTTGAAACTTGTTAACCAGTTTTACTTCCAAAATTAAATGTTTATTCGTGCATTTAAACCGATTTATCTTTTACCCTCGGTCTCTTGCCTATTAAGACGCCATACACAACCTAACAGCGGTGCATAAATACGCTAGATAACACTCATAAGTGACGCGATTTTGTAATGAATATCCGTAATACGCCGTATTTTGGCGTGACAGCGCGTTTGGAGGTGGCAAGTCGCCAGAGCCTCCGATTTCTGGCCGCGGACCCGACACCCACGGACATAAGTCTGCGTGGGTCGGCGTGTAAACCAATTACGAAGCAAGCGAAGGGGAGCAACAGAAGAAAGAGAAAGACAAAGGCCATGCAAATGGTTAAGATTCATGCAGATGAATGTGTTTGTTCTATCCGGCTCTCCTAGTTCGGCGCCAGCAATAATTATCTGATTCGGAGAATTCTCGCAGCGCAAACAAAATAATTACGGGAGACGAGCAAGAGAGCATGACGGACGTGGCGCCGTCTGGCCGCGGGGCTTCTTCCCGCATCCGCCACGCCCACTTCCTCCCTCTTGACGTCGAGTGGTGGAACGCATTCTGTTACATTATTTAGTCGAGTACCCATTCTTACATTCACAGGACGGCGGACTTGCAATGCGGAACACAGTCATTTGACTCGCTATGTTGTGCCTGCTGAAATTGACCATTCGTAGACATGCAATGACTCAAATTTAGGGTTTAATAGCCCTTCTTTTCAATAAATGCCAAACTTGTGAGACTGTTGTGAGAAAAACTGCACCCAACACCATTTTAATTTTTATCTCTATTGAAGTGCAGGCAATCATTCTTAATCCAGAAGCAATTCATATATTCAGGTCAAACTAAGGTTCATCGCAGATAACGTTTCATAATAAAGTTATAATAAATAAGCGCTAAGCTGCCGACATGTGTGGTACTGAAGTGCTTGTCTGTGAAAGCGAGTCTAAGTACGGGAAGAGAATAGGACTAGGAAGAGGAAGGAAAGATCACGCTCTGTCCGAGGCTGTTTGGTAGGATAGTCCTACGATGTTTGTAAGGATTGGAAAACTAGCAATTCGTGCCTAAGAATTCTCCTCCGGCAGTCATTATTCCCCTCCGAGACAACGGCCGAATCCGACCTTGCTATTTAGCTACTGGCGAAAAACCCACACTCGTCGGAAGCAGAACCTTAGAACCTTCCGGTTAGAGACAACGGCAATGCTGTCTCTGAGCTAACTCTGTCAATGTCACTGTGAAAATATGATTCATTATGTCTCCATCCCTACAGAATGATTCAAAAATCATCTAGAGAATTGAATTCGCTTTTGATCAATTACAAAAAGCCACAATAAAATGAACAAAGTCCCGATATTCTGCCAAATGTATTTAATGAGAGAATGAAATATCGTTTTGAAATACAAGAATAAACTACTATTCTCGCAAGATATCTCGTTTTATGTTTTCAGACGATCGTTCATTTCTTTGAAATTTTTTGCGATATTTTCAATATTTTCAAGTTTTATTTTATTTAGTACGTTATGTGAACATGGGAAAGTCCTAGTACTTTATAGCATTCGTAATGAGGAGGTCGCTTACAAATATTCTACAAACTTTTGTATTTTTTGGCATTTAACCAGTGGTATAACCATTTTTGCATTTAACAATGAGTATAAAGAGTTTATGAGATAAGATGTAACATTCCTCTGCATGATGACCGCAATCTCATCTCCAACTGGTACTTTATATCATTAGTAATGAGGAGACCGCTTACAAATATTGTTAAAACTATTTGTGTTTCAAACGGGGAGTATTTAATAAGTTTAAAGGGATTTCGAGATACGATATAGCATTCCTCCGCACGAAGATCGGAACCCCTTCCCTTAGCGACGTATCGGCCTCTGCGTAACGCCATCTCGAGCGTGCGGTTTCTGATCGCCGGGGCGTAATCAATAATATCACGCTCAGGGTCGTGACCCTGCAAACGGCACCCTTGGTCCCGGCGTGCCGGGGAGGGGGCGGAAAGGGAGACGGCGGGAGGTGGAGGGAAGCGGGGCGGAGGAGGAGGAGGAGGAGGAGGCGGGTCGAGCGTCATTGGCGCTGACAGGTTTCGCAAGAGGTTGATTTAGCTGCGGGCGCCCCGCCCCCTCCCTCTGCTCGCCTCCCCCCC
>BOPP01000025.1:9022729-9036820 GCA_017312745.1 Gryllus bimaculatus
GGCATTAATTAGGTGGCGAACGCCTCACCTGCCCCTGCCTCCGCCTCCGCCCCCGCGCCCGCCCGGAGCTACAGACGTCGGCAGGAGCGGCGCGAGAAGGAGCAGCCCCCCCCCATCGGAAGCGCAAAACGCCCCTCGGACAGATGAAACTGCGACCGATGACTTTCGGAGATCAGAGCCCTTGGTTTCATTATCTGTAAACGTCAATCTGCACTTCATATGATACGGAATCCCCAAAACCGATGAGTTACGAAATTATACATCAGTAAATGTCATTACTAGTACATAACTGCGTCTCTAGGTTAACCCAAGACTTTTGGTTCCGACTTATCGATTGTTCCACCTGAGCTAAGACGATACGTCATTTAAATTCAAATCATGAGATATACATTGTAATATATTAATACTAAGCAATATTATTACAGTGAATAATAATATTTTTCTCTATATTATTATTATTATTATTATTATTATTATTATTATTATTATTATTGTCTGTTATTAACAATCTTAAGCTAAAACACTCGCAGTCTGTGCGCGTGGTCTTTCGTCCCAATTTCAGGAGGATCTCGAGGAGGCGCTGATTCAGTGTCGAGAGAGGAGCTGCAGAATAAAACTGAATTTCAGAGTTCGGTAAAAGAAGCAAAAAATGGGAAAGTAAGGGAAAACGATATGATTTTCACCAATGGTACACGAGAAAAAGAACAGTTGCAGTATACCAGATTCATGATATTGTAACAAGTTCCGTTGTTACAGTATCCTGGATCTGGTATACTGTAACTGTTCTTTTTTTCCTGTAAGCGTTTATGGGCTAAAACTTCATTTGCATGGTCAATTACAATAGACTATTGACGATCAACAAAAGAAACAAAGAAAGGAAACGAGTAATTTGTGTAACATGATGTGCTTAAACTAAACCAAGACGCAAAGTAAGCATACGTGGATTCCACCTTGCAAGGCTAATTAAGCAGAGTCCAATCTGATTGTGCGTTGCATTTTGTAAATCATAGCAAATTTGCCAATTCGATCCAGGGTTTTCCAGAATATTTTACCATTGTGCTGTTAAAACTCATTACGAGTATTAGAGATAGCCATCTGAAACCCTGTCGTAGAGGGAGAAATACCTTTTGAAAACATGTGTGATCTCATTGAACAGCCACGTACGTCAGATAATGTCCAAATCATTTCCTTTCTTTGTGATTTAAATGGCCAATTAATTTTATGTATAAACTTTCGATGCGGGTTAATTTTTTACTTTCTCGTCCTCGACGTTCCAAGTGACACAAATCTGCAAACAGCCGTTCTCAAGAGAATGAAATACTTGTTTTGGAGGTTCTCTATACCGAAGTGTTTTCTAAGTGGAAGATCGTCTTGCTACTGTAGTTGCGTTCGCTTCAAATTTCCGTATATTAAGTTACCTGAAAAATGTCAGTCCTCTACAAGTTAAATAGATTCTGAATTGATTCACACTATGTGAAGTAAGTAGGCAAGAGAAGTTTTTACAAGATCTCTCTTAATTGCAGACCTTTTAAAACTCTACATTATACACACTATCTTCTTCCTAGTCCAGTCCTTCCCCACAGTCTTTCTTCTTTCCACTAAAATTCAGTTTCTACACCTGATTAACGTAATCGGTCCACAAGCATCCACGTTTCTTTTATCAGTGTTTAACTGTTCTGTTATAACTCTTATTCATCAGCACTTACAACTTTACATTACATTCATGCGTCTAATTTGTCCATCGTGTAGTAACGTCATTCAACTTTATTAGCAACTTTACACATACATTTGCGTCAACGTTGCCAAGTGGATTCAATCAGATCCTGCGACCCACAAAACTACTAAAAAATGAATTTCAGCATTAATTAAAACTTTGTTAATCGTAATAAAAATTGGACATTTAAAAAAAAACAAGGTACAAGCTCTGGACTGGACTCCAATGGCAACACTTGTTTCAATGAGCTCTTTCAGCATTGCTTTGTTAATATTTTTTGGTGTATGCGACATATTAATTGGGTATCCACTTATATTTATGCATCAGTTTAGTATATTCGGGTTTGTCAGAGTTTCTCAAACGGTGTGATCACGAAAAGCGAGGTTCTACAATATTACCGACAACGGTCTTTTTTTCCTCCAAAAATCAATATTATAATTAGCTTGAAACGCTTATATTTAAATTTCTTTAATAATTGTCCAAATGTCGAGGGCAAGAAATTTTCGAGCTGGTTACAAGCGAGCAATCTAAGTCAAACAACTATATACGGGGTTTTTTAACTTTATCCATGAAAGGAATTTAAAGTTGCGCTACAGAATGGCGCTGACTTTCCCATATTAATTTTCTATTCCCTTTGGTATCGGTTAGCTGTACACCTTACCGCATACTCTTGCTAGCTGCCATCTATCGCCGCCCAAATTACATTTTTAATTTTTTTAAATGTTTAAGTTTCATAATAATACAACGGAAATATTATAAAACCTCGTTCTAACTTGCAATTTTCTTTGGAAATTTGGAGACGTTTTTTAAAAAATGGCGATTAAGCTCTAATGTAAATTCGAAATTTGAACCTCATTGCACAGCAAACTATTGAGTCTTCGAAAAACTTCATATATCGTCATTTCAAGCATTCCAGGAAAAGTTCGGAGAAAAAAATTGAAGTCGTTTTTAACAAAATGGCGTTTGAGCGTTTCTGAAAATGCGAAATTTTATGCTAGTTTTCACAGAAAACGGTCGAGTTTTCGAGAAATGTTATATGGCATTATTTAAAGCACATGTACTATAAAAATAAGAACAATTTGCCACTAATATAAATATTAACGACGTGAGAGAAGTCAAAAATATTACATTTTGGTAATTTAATCAAAGTATAGAGCAATATGGCGTTTATGTCATCTTATAGAGTGAATTTAGTATTATCCCTTCTAAAAGTTTAAGGAAAAAAATTTGGTACCGTTTTTTAGAAAATCTTGTTTTTCTTATTTTTTTAAAATTGCAAATATTGCACACAATGTTGCTCAAAAACTACTAAAATTTTCAAAAAAGTGTAGATGACCATAATACAAGAACTAATTATGAACATCAAGTTTCATTTGAAAGAAAATTCTCTATCTTTCATTTTGTAGTTGAAGGAAGGCACCTATACAAATTCATACTTTTTCAAACACCTTTTCATACAATTTTCTAAAATTCAAAGTTAATCGTGAAAATCAGACCTATGCCCCTTTTATAATTGTATGTTACTCTATTCGTACAAGATATTTAAAGTAAAAAAAATGGAGCCATTTTTGAGAAAATTTTGAAAATGTCCGGAGGGATTCATGTAAGGTACCCCCAAATTTTAAAGAATTTTTTTCAGTTTCTGAAAGCTTCGACTCGAGCCAGATGGACAGGGGTTTCTTCAATTTGCAAAAATTCCTATGTATGGTTTACTTAAACCTAAATATAAAAACTTAAATCTAAAAAATTGAAATGAGGAAACCGTAAAGCTATTTTAATACCGTTTTTCGATGCACAGATGCTTATATTAAAAACTAACATTTTCGCTACTATATAAGTACAGAGGGGTACATGCGTAGGAATACTATATTTTTATCTGTTCTAAGACAGATTATCTATTCTTTCAGATAATCATTGCTGGTAATTTAAGCAACGCCGAACGAAAATGGATAATTAAACAATACTGGAAAACAGAATATTCTGAACAGGTTCGATAGAAATAGAACAATTCAACACACCTTCACCAAGTAAGACTATCAATAAGTCCCGAGCTAAGTAGTAGTGTATGTTTTATCACAAGTGTAGTAGGTGTAGTGCATGTTTTAATGCAAGAGGTGGCGATGGTCTTTCCCCGCTTGATGGCGAGATCCAAAGGTGACCTGCCTATAGGCTAGCAGGGTTTTCCTCCACCAGATACCTCCCACCTGCCCCTCCCTCCCACTCGGGTCATTCGTTGAGATCACGTTTAGTACAGTACTGTAGTGAGTACTGCATGAAACGAGTGTACTGCATGTTAGTGTAAGTGAGTCAGGGGAGAGGATAAGACAAGGAAGAAGGAAAGATCGCGCGCCGTCCGTGGCCCGTTTGTTTTACTGCTCCGGCATTCGCCTCGTGTTTACCTGAGAAACCACGGAAAACTACTGATCAGAGCAGCTAGAATACTCATCCAGACTGCACCTGAATTCGACCTAGCTATGTACCTAGTGCCAAAATGTGTGCCACCGTCGGAACTTGAACCCTAAGTCCTCCAGGTCAGAGGCACTGCAGCGACATCAATTGATGCCCGGAGCCACCGAAGCCGCTTCCAAAGCGCAGGAACGAAACCTTTCCAGCGATGGTCGCGGCGTGGACAGCAGGCGGCGGCCTTCATCACATCGCCGGCGCGTTATCAGTCATGTGCATAACGTAGCACTCTCCCGCTCGCCGTGGGGCGCCGCCCACCGCACGCGATAATGGAGACCGAGCGGCGCAGGGCGCTAGTTAAAAGATGACGTCACAAGCCGCCCGAAAGGGCGAAGCAGCCGCGATTATGGAGATTTCAGTCCGCGGCGCCGTCCGGACGAGCGGGATTGAGGAAAGCTGAGAGCGAGGTGGACGCGCGGGAGCGGTGAAGCACGGGCGGGGACGAGACGAAATTGAAGGCCATAGCAGACGCAGCAGGGCTGAAGTGAAATCAACAAACGGGGTGAAGAAGTAGCGAGGAGCACGGAAATGGCGAGGGAGGACATTAGGCAGGCGGCAAGAGGAAGGACGGGGTGGAGAATGGACGAAAAGAATAGGCGTTTAGTAGGTTTTTAAAATTTACACTTTCAAAAAAAAAGTATACGAAATCTATATGATCTGAAAACATTTTACTTCATTGTGACCTAACTTTAAAAACCATATAAATTTTAAAAAAAATATCTTCAATATTATAATTTTTGCGCCTACACGTTTCAAGTAAAAAAAAATTTATCTCCAACAAAAATGGGAACTGCACTACATTGTAAGTGTACTTTTCGTTATTTGAAAACAAATAAAAGTTAATTTAAGAGAAGATTCTTCATGTAAAGTATCCTCAAAATAAAAATATATATTTCAAATTCAAGAGCCCGTGACATCAGCCAAAATGATTGGGAAATATCAATCTTAGTGCAAATCCTGTCTACGGTTTCGCGGTTAGCATTGGGCTCAGACAGGCGATCAGACGTTTTGGCGAACTATTTTTTGGCATCAAGGATCCATTAAATGTGGATTTTGGCTACACACTACACTAGAGGGAAAATTTTACTGTGCAAGCAAGAACAATCCACATTTTTGGAGACAGGGGTCCACAAAACAAGATTTTCTGAAAAATAATCTGGTTTTCGCTACATAATTACATAACTCTCTCCACTTAACGTAATTAACTCCACTTAACTCGTAGTATTCGAGAAAGTAAAATGTGCGCTGATTTCGTTACATTATTATCCCTTTTTAAATGAAATGTTAAGGATACGGACATTCTCAAGTCCATTGCGATTTCCCACTTGGAGAGAGGGGGGGGGGTGAAATGTGACGGGAACCACCATTACTCAGAACGTAGGAAAACAAGATTTTCCTAAAACTTTGCGTCAACTGAAACGGACACCACGCCGCTAATTACCGCGATTGTAATTACTACAAAACATACGTTATAGAAAAGAAAACATCTCTCCCGAGAGTAAATACTAATAAAACAAATAGTTAGAATGTCACTCCGAAACCAGCCTCCATATAAATAATTGTGAAACTTACATCGACAGCCCCATCACTACCGTGACGCCCGTACCGTGATGCAACACAACCTTCAAATTGCCCAAAGCACTATCAATATGCATATCACTGTCCAAAATACTAAATATCTCAGATCAACGATGAATACAGCATTAATCATACCGAATTAACAAATTGAACGAGAATTATTTGTGTCAGAATTCAAGGAGACGGAAACACATCTGGCCAACCATTTCTTCAACAACTAGCCGCTTTTCGGTGTTTAACTTACGTAGAAAAAACACACCTCGCACAAAATTAAGATTTCGAAAAGACCGATATAAAACCTCCTTAAATCCATTATAAGATCAGTTTTAACATACGGGATGTCCTGTTTGGTGTAATGTTCCAACTTAAATCAAATTTAAATATTACAAAACAAATTTCTTCATAAAATTGCTAAAACTTCATGGTTTTCCAGTAATATTCACACATAATAATTTATCCCATAAGAATTTATCAGGAAAACTACCTTTAACTATTTAAAATATCTTCGTAACAAACTCTCTTCACGTAAATTCAATTTAGGAAGAAATTATGCACAACTAAATAGAATTAAGTTGCGATTCCCAAAGGATAACTTCCCTCCCTTAAATTTACCCCTTCTTAAACATCAACATGCCTTTAAATTAAATAAACAAACGAGCTTCAGTTTAAATGGTTCATATATTCATTATTAAATATCAAGCACGAAAAAATATCTAATCTTTCACATCCGGATGAACCAGTGAATGTGAAGGAATATTCATGTACTTTGTCAATGTTAATATCTCAGAAAGGCAGTAACGCCGAGCAGGAAGAATTACAAAAACCTCCTTAACTTTTAGGTATCTCTCTCTCACCCATCCTTCGCTCCCGCTCACTACCATCGTACTTGGCTCTATGATCAAAATTCAAAGAAACGTACTAATCTCGACTTAAGGACGCCCGTATCCTAAAAGCCCTGTATTACAAGGTCCAGTCACATTAATGTGATCACCGCCTATGTTCAACGTAAACGTGCAATAACCCCTCATAAACGGCAGGTGGCAACACTACTCTGCAGAGTATAAAGCGTGTGAAGATGGAAGCTAAAAATAGTGCAGTTGTTGTCGCAGTGCAGAAATGAGCGATTTACGTCTAAAAGGGTATGATCATCGGCTTTCGAGAAAAAATACCAAAATAATATTAACATTCATCAAATTTGACTTTCTATTTGGGACATTAACTCAGTGTCTAACGACATAATTTTCTCCAGCCACTAATAAACGCTGGTTCGTCGAACAATCGCGTGTATTTATATGTATATTTGTATATATACGTAAGATGTGGATGCGTTCATATACGTAAGTGAGTGCTCTCGCTCAATTCCTCAATTGCTCAATTATAGGATTGATTGAATCTTTCAGTACTACACCCATTTGTAATAAAATTAAATATTACATTGCCCCTCTGGGTACTCTCGGGTTGTAACAATTGGCTAATTTGCTGTATTAAATCTATACGTACGTTTCTATCTCATCGAGTGAAATTAGCTTTGAACAAATGAATTTCTTTAAGATCGCTTTTTAACTAGTAGGTCACGTAGCAACCACTGTGTTTGTTTACTTTGGGATAACTGTAGGGGGAACACGACACCTCACGACAACGCGAGCTCACACAAATAGCTATGACTGAGGTAGGATTCGAACCCGCGACCCTTCGAGCTGACGCAGCGCTACAGCCTTCGCTCCTCGTCGGCAGACTGATAAGTGAAATATTTGTAACAGAATCATTAGGGGTATTTATTTTATTAGAACTCATTCCACTAGTCCTCTACGACCGTAATCACCTGCACCCATAATTTTCATAAACTTTAAGGGTATTATGGAGTTACTTCATAAATCGGGATGGGGATAAAGATTTAACTGCACCGTACCTTTACCATCAACGACTAAAAATGAGCTTAACGACAGGAAACCTTGCAGGGAACGACGTTGTTGGGTCATTTCGCGCCCGTCCGCAAACCCCCAGCTGCGCCCTCGAAGTTGCCTTCGCTTCGACGGCTATGGAAATCGCCGCGCAATTTCAGTTGCCCGGCATTTGGCGGTTGAAATGACCGAGGCGTCGGCGACGTTAATTCTATTTCCGGATGGGCGGCGCTCTGACACGCCCACGCAGCTCCCTCGCCCCCTCCCCCCGCTGTAATTCGGAGGGGGCGTTACAGCGCGCCGAGGCGAACTGCGGGAACCGAAAACACAGGGCACTGAGCACACCGAAGGGACGCGCAATGGATGAAACTAAGAAACGCCCCCACTACTTCATTGCCTCTTTTGCCGGCTCAAGTTGTGATCAATATTTTTGGAAATTGTGATGGCCAAAAAAGATTCGTAGCAGGTTTTCTAGTGGATCTCCCGCGTACCCTGACTCATTAAATCACACCATCATCATTACCATTATGCGTCACCACCATTTCGCATGTAACGTTCACCAATTCTCATTAAACTCGCATTCCTCTTTATTTAAATGCGCTGTCCTCAGCGAAGCCGAATAATCCGGCTGAGAAACAATCGCATCTGTACGTCTTTCCGCTAAGAAAAAATAAGATCATCGTTTATATAATATATGTATAATTTATAAAGATTCAGTCACAAGCGTGGATAGAGGAGTCACAATTAATATACGAGTAACGATTTTGTCAACACAATCGGAACATGTTGTCTAGGCTCTCCGGGACGAGCCGCGTCAATGTCATGGTGGCTAACGTTTCGGCCAATTCTGAAAAAGGCCACAATTCGCTGGCCGAAACGTTAGCCACCATGACATGGACGCGGCTCGTCCCGGATAGCCTAGACAACATTAACTTCGGCCGCGGAAGCCTACGCAACCACAATCGGCACATGTCAACTCAAAACGAATGTATTATGTTTCGTAACATCATGAAGAGGAATTTGTTATCGTACAAGTAGCTTTGGCAAATAAGGCTTTGGGCTTGGTTCAATATGCCTTTCGCCAATAGGTGTCATAAATGAAATGGGATAATATAGAAAGCGTATATTCGTTGCAAACACTGATACTCGTCATACAATTTGAAGAATCTAATGAAAAACTCAATTTATTTTATAAAACTTATATCTCAATGAAGATATCGCAAACACACACAGAAGTGTACAATGTTCTATTAAAAATATTTTAGCACCGTCTGTGAGATCATTCAAATTATTTGCAGTAAAATCAATCAAATAAAAATATTCAACTGAGCATACAGACTTAAAAGATAGCATTTTTATACAATAATGGTGGAAACTCCTCAAAATACAGATGGTTTTGTAAATTCGTAGGATGATTAAGTAAATTGTACAGTTATTATCAACATTTTTACGAATAGCAAAAATGAATAAAGCTTTTATTCTAAGAAATATTGAGGGTTTTCTTTCCATTCACATGCAGCCCCTCTGACTGGGGAGGTCCTAGGTTCGAGTCCCGACAGTGGCAGGACTTTCGGCAATAGCTTGTCAGATGGAATTCAATCGCTTTCAGGAGGAGAATCCTTGCTGGCGGATGCTCTGTTTGGTAGTTTTCCGTGTTATTTTTTCGATCAACATCAGGCGAATGCCGGAGCAGTAACGTGACCCTAACAAACGGGCCACGGACTGTGCGCGAACTTTCCTAACTCTTCCCCGTCCTGTTCTCTCTTCTGTCACACACAAACATGCACTACACTACCACACACGCTGGGTGGCGGGTCGCGAGCTTAGAGCTTGTCCTGGGGGAGGGCAGTGCCCCTCTCGTGAGAGATACCTGATTGAGGAAAATCTCTGTAACTGAAGGCAGTACGGCGCCGGATCTCGCTTTTCAGTGGAGGAAGAGCACCGCTAGCTCCCGAGCAAAAGCATGCACTACACTTACGGAACTAATGGCCCTAGTACTTGGCGAGCCCGGAATCACTAACAATCAATCAAACTTTTCATATTTAATTTGAACGGACAGAGAATCTATGACATTCTTACATTTATTCTCTCATTTTTTTAACTTCAAAAACCCTTAAAACGTTTTGATGTACAATGGGTAGAAGAGTGTTATGTGCAAGTTATCTGAAATTCTGGAATTTCTGCCTCAATTCATAAGTTGAATTCTGGATACAGATGTAAATAAGATTTTTTTGGCAACGATTGATAAGAAAATATTCTATCCCGTGTAATAGAAAGGGAAAGGCATACATTTGAGCTATTATCCCTCATCGTACCCTTTTTGAAGAAATGAACTTTCTGCAGCGAGAACACGGAGCAACAATTTGAATAACTATATTTCCCTCTGATCTCTAAGAAGCCCAGATGCAATATGTCCGGATAAGGAAGTTACATGTAACACTTAAACACTGATCTCCGAAAATGTATTTTTAGATGATTGAAAGTGCAAAGTATCTGGGTATATTATAATGTCCTACTGATAAGCATTTTCGATCAACATACCTACGTTACAATTAAATTGTTTAAATTATCCCTCCAAAGAGGGAGTATTTTTCATCTATCAAAATCAGATTATACTGATTTATTTCTAGAGAAACATTTCTATTGAGATATGGTCACATTTATAAGAAATAATATAACGATAGAGATCAAAGACCAATTATATTATTTATCATTACAAATAATATTTATATTCACTGAAAGCGAAGACCAAGATCTCCATTTATGAGTACATCGTAAATTTTAAAACTTCTCGGCCTGTTTCGACCCAACATTATCAGATAAGATAATCGATCCTACTGAATCTCCATGAATCGACCAAAGCTCGATAAGAACAAAAAAACATGCTTGGAAGTAATATTACTATAATTGACTACTAGAATCTCATGTGTGGGAACAATTTATTCATTACGTGTCTATATTCCCTGGTATACTAAAAGCCAGTCATAAGAAAAATATCAAAATATTCAAATCTATTTTGAAAAGAGTGTGTTCACATCTTCTCGTCGTAGGAGTGGGGCGTGTCTTCATGCAGCTCTTCAGTACCTGTTCAATGGATTGGACTTGGCATTCGCCACTCATCAGAGGAGGGCGCTTTTCCTCCCAGCGGCCGGGTGCCGCCACGCCTGCCGTCGATTGAACGCAGGGCCGAATTACCAGTCTGCGGGGCTCTAAGCAGTAAATATTTTAGGGCCCTACGGATCATCTTTTTATCGAAATGTTTACATTAAAGTTCAGTTTCAAACGAAAAATCTATCTAAATAGGATTTTTACTCTTTTGCTGATAAATGTATAGCAAATTCCAATATCACTCAACTAAAAATGGATACCATATTTATGAATTTCATTTATCAATCAGTAAGTACACATTCATGAATACCTTTCATTAAATTCCCATACCTGATTTAAAACATTTTCTTTCTACACTTTTGCCGAGCATATTATTTTATTATATCATCAAAATTTAAGCGACGCATCAACTCCGATTCAATAAATAGTGAAGCCAATGAATTCAATCTATCTAGTCGCATTGTCGTCCTCGAGATAATTTTTTATCCTTTTAACAGTGAAAAATATCGCTCTCTAGTACATCTTTACAGCTCTCTAGTACAGTTTTTTTTCAGAATCTCCTCTTCGGACGAGAACACAGAAAGGCGGTGGGCTCGATTCTCTTGGTGCAATTTCTCCAAATGCTTTACCAATCATTTAAGCAATATTTATCAGCCTCAAGAGACCCTATTTGGGGTATTTTTCAAACCTCTATTGTCCCGATTTGTTGAAACCACAAAGTTTTATTAAAAAAGATGAATGGGAGAAAAAACTGGTCTAATGAACATCATCTGGTATGACAGTTGGCTTTTATTAATTCGTTCCAGGATCATAAGAATTTACATATGACCATTACAATTAAATAAACAAAATAATAGACGTAAATATATTCCTAAACTTAGTTTTAATTCATTTACATGAATTCCTTACGTTTTATTTGGTATAAATAAGTGTTATGAATTTTAAAAGTTATATTCCGGCCATTCCATGTAGCTGCAATCCACAGTTTGTTGGGGTCCCAGCCGTCATAGTTGCCAACATGCCTGGTATGCACACTCCATCTGTGCGTTGAAGCAGAAAAATGTGTGCAGTGTTTGCACCAATGAAAAGAAATTGACGGCTTCCAAACAACAAACGACTGCACTACGACCAACAGGATACAATGAATGTGCGGCACACGGTAAATATATCGCGCATGGTTTTTTTCTTTCTCGCGCTTAAGAAGGAACTTCTTAAGAAGGGAAAGTTATCTAATGCTGGGCAAAAAACCGCGAATTTTCGGCAGAAAACCCTAACTAACGAAAAAGTGGATAAATCGAGTTGCTAAATTTATGAAAAAAATCATCTAACACGTGGTGTAGTCAGAGTCCATGTTTTGTGGGTCCTTAATACCAAAAAGTTGATTGATAGCAAAAGTCTGTCCATCCGTCTATGAACAACGATGGCGTCTAATCTGTTAAGGAGATTTTCTATAAAATTAATATTCCCCAAATGATCTGGCTAATGTCATTGACTTCGAAATCGATACTTCTCTGGCGTCTGACACTCACATGCCACGATCCTGGCCATTACTATATTTACTATCTGGCTCCATACTTCAAAAACAGTGCCTTCGCCGGTCTTCCGTGGATGGGGGTCTAATCATCACGCGCGGCGCGACGTCTGAGGCAAAAATGTTCTGTCTTCGTCTGACACCAGCTGTCACTTAATTTTATGAATTTCACAAGTTATGGAAAATACACAAGTTCAGTGAAGTGAGCGAGATATAGTCTGCTCGATAAAGATAGTGCCTTTTGTGCACTCTATTTAACACAACGTAAACTACTGCGCCAGTTCGATTTTAGTCCCGACTCATCCATAAGAGACGCTTTCAAACCGCACATCCTTCTCCACACAGCGTTAAATGGGCAGGGACAGAACCAATCTGTAGGTGACTCAATGCTTTAGAAAGGCCGACAGATGGAGCCGGCCGGTAGAGCACTCCGCTCTGGGCGTTTGTAGAGAGTATTGATAGAACTTTGAAATATTAAATCGTTCAAATGACTCACTATATAGAGAAATTCTGTGAAGAAACGATATTTTGTACTCGCGTGTAGTGTGAAAATTGTTTTCCCCTTACACTTTGTTGGTTGTTCCATGGCACACTAGCACATCGAACTGGTAATTCGTGTCAAAACAGTAGTGCTTATTGCAAAAGTGCTCGAGTGAGTTCACCGTATTTTCGAAACAGTTTTTTTTTGTTTTGTATGATTTCTATAACCGTTAATTGTCGCAATGCGTAATTAATACAAAAACTTAAGTGCCCTCTGGAAACCAAAACAACGTGCGCGGGACAGGTCACTACTCATACATTTCTGTAGGTACTGTTGAATATAGACTTTTATTCAACTTAGTTGTAATGGATTTACATGAATCGATTATATTTTATTACACATTAGTGTTTTGAATTTTGGAAATTACGTTTACGTAATTCCACGGTGCTGCAACATCGAGTTTGTTTGGGCCCCAGCCGCCACTGGGGTTTACGCAAATATATGAATGTTATGCTAGGAATATTAGCAGAAATAACATCTCAGTAATTAAGAAGTTGTAACTTGTGACTGCAACGCAGAAGTCTCGAGATTAAATTATTTTTTTGTTATTGAAAAATACCATTATTTATCAAAGAAGGACTCGACGGGAAGTCGATGATAACGTAACAGTGACTGATGATTGAGACTTTACATTATGGTGACGTCCTATCCGAAAAATATTCTTTGCACGATATCCCTAAACTACGTTATTATGTGTCAAAACAATCAATGTTGCCATCTTAGGGGCAGCCAATTGTTGCTCCAAGTAGACCATACAATTGCGGGAACCCAGGATATTATCACAGATCAGAGTGTCTAACTTGCAAGGACATAAAGACCAGGAACATTCAATACTATTGCGGGCCATCTTTTCATTACTCGTGCAATACTCATGTGACGTCCCTGTATTATTGTTCTCGGTAGTTAGATCAGCTGCTCTGAAACAGATAGGGACCGAATAATGCGTGATAACAGGCTGTACCATGCATAACGGAGTGAAATACAATAGGATGATCTGAAGATCTGAGTTTAATTGAAAAAGTCCTTAAATGTAAATGTAACCTATTTGTACATTAAAGGGTATTGATCCCGGCAAGGCGCGAGTGCTAGGCGCACTATGTTACCGCCCGACATGGACCAAAGAGACATTCACTTTTGGCTAAACTTCCGCGGGACACAATAAACAACACCGAGGGTCGCATGCGCCCTATGGTCCGCTGTTCGGACAACCCTGTTTTAGACAGTCCAATAATATGCACAGCACTATCTATATTTT
>BOPP01000025.1:9041586-9053916 GCA_017312745.1 Gryllus bimaculatus
CGTCGTTGAGTATTGGGATATTGAAATGGGTTGTGCTAGGGCCGCATTTTCTCGCATAATTTCGCCAAAAATACTCGCATTTTCGGAAATTTGTACATGACTTTATTTTAAAATGTATCTTTAAGAAACAGATTTCATTCAAAGAAAAATCTCTATCTTTAATATTTTAGTTGTTGGAAAATTCTGAAAAAAGGTTTAAACTTTTGCAATTTTCCAAAAATCAGGGTTTTTAACCAACATGAGATCTACACCATTATCTGAATCGTCTTTCACACTATCCAACAACAAAATTTAATCAAAAACGATGGAGCCTTTTTTAATTCAGGAGCTTCATGTAAAATACACTCTAAAATTGAAATATCTGTTTCAAGTTCAAGGTGCCGTGACACCGTGATCGTTTGGGGAATATCAAGTTTTTAGATTTATTTAGTAAAAAAAAAAGACAGTAAAAACTGGATGTGACGTATGGGGGAGAAGATAGTCTGCGCTGTTTTCTTGAGCTCTAGAATACCTTCCCATTATTGTAACTATAAATAGTTGAAAAATGAAAATAGAGAAATCGTCTAAACAGTTTAGCCGCTAACGTTGTTCACAGACAGACGGAAGGCAGTCTGGCGTTTTGCCGTTACTCAATTTTTCGGTATCGAGGACTTACAAAACAAGGATTCTGGCTACAAGACCTGTTAGAAGTTTTTCTGAATTTATCAACTGGATTTATCCACTTTCTCGTTTACCAGGGCCCTGAAATAAGGGTTTTTTGGTTGAAAATTTACCGCTTTTTCACTCAGCATTACATATCTTTCTCTCTACTGCGTAAGCGGTAGCGACAAAGCACATAGTGACTGTATTAGCGATTACAGGTCATTAATAGCTTTATTTAATAAAAACATGGGTATAAATCTTCTTTATCTAACATCATCTTTATCTAACTAACAATTAATAAACATTTGGTAAAACAATTGGTGTACCATGTACCAAGTAATATATGAGGTTATACTGAAATTTCATTTGAATGGCATAGCAAAAAATATATAAAAATGTATATAAATTACTAATATTCATCAATGGATGTTTCATCTGAAATAGACACATATGATATTGTCGCAACTTCGTGAAATTGCATCCAAAGTACATTTGATTTCTATCAATTACAGCTTAAAATCTAAACTTTAAGAAACGAGCTAGGAACAATTTAACTATTTCACTGCAATCAGCTAACAATTCACGCGCACGAAGTCGGTGCCATCACTGTTATGGTTCCATTAAGCCAAGTTCCTGAACATGATTACTTCATTCGTTGTTAGGCTGCGTTGAACAGTGTTTGGAGATAGACGAGTTTCGGAAATTACCGGTCTTAGAGAACTCTATAAGGCGTTTGGACGCCGATGATTTGCTTGCTTTTTGTTTCGATGCGTCTAACAATGGTCGCCACCTCGCGCCCGCCGGCCTGCCCCGCGAGCCATCTGGTGGTGTTATAATTTATTTAGTAAATAGTAAGACTGCCTAGCCAAAACTACCATAAATCAAAATTTTCACGCATTTTTAAAACACACGAGCTGTTTTGCACAAAAACGAATTAACTCCCTTCAACGACTCGAATCTGCTCGACAAAATAATGACATATTCATGAGATGAATTTTAATTCCGTCACTCTTAAACTCAAATTGTACTAGACGCAGGGGCGGAACCAACCAATCATTTTGATTGGCATCGTAGATTCTTGATAAATATTAAAAATATTTGTTTTTATATTTATTTTTGTAGTGTACATGATATTATACAATACAATTATTGTTTTAATAATTACACAATTCAAATATAAACATTTAAATAAATTTTACCAAAGAAAGGAAGGTAATACAAAAACTTTAGACCATTACCCCCCTGGATTCGCCACTGATTGAACGTCGCAAGAATCGTAATTTTATGTAAAATGTACCATAAACAAAGCGGATTCATTTAAGAAACTCGATACGTTTTGCAAAATTCCGAATAACTATACTCCACTTGACTATGAACAATTTTCAAACAATATTCTGTAGATTACTCATTTTGTAGAAATGCGCTCGCGTCAGGCGAGTTAAATTCATCATTATTTCAACCAACGTAATTTGTGGTACTCATACATTTATACTTTTATCATATACTCGTTCTTAATAATAAGCACTCTTAATAACGATAACGAAACGTTTTCATTAGCCCTACTCTGCAACATTTTTTTTAGTTTTATCGGATTTTCCAGTCGAGAGCGCTACTTAGCGCCATTTACAACAGCTTGTAGTGTGAGTACTCTTCTGATCATACAGCCCACAAAATTCGTATTATACACAAAATAATACGGAATTGTGTCTATTAAACTGTCAAGATTTAAAAAGAATCAAAGACACGTTCGTGCATCGATTAAATATCGTAACTAATAAATCGTGGGAGAACGGAGAGATCTCGAAATTGGAGGGTGGAAATTACAGGTTAATCATATTAAAATTACAAAATTAATCAATTTTTCTACGATTATTCCCTCATGGTTCATCAATTACGTGCTATACCAATAATTAAGTAGTAATTTGTGATTTCTTTGACGAGATGAAATTTCTTTTAAATTAAAATGCACTATATATAACACAAGTGCTTTCAAAAGACATGCAACAAAATTAAAGAAATGAATAGTTCCAATTTTGTTGTGACATTGCAAAAGTTGATTGGCAATTTAATTTTTGCAAAACTTTTTATTTAAAAAGATAAAAGTCAATGGATGCATTTGTCTAAGTGTTATAATGTTCTGAAAAGTCTCGTGGTCTCATTATTAATCTCGCAAAATACGGAAACTGAAACATGAACGATTTGGACAAACATAAAAAAGGATCTTAATTGCTCTTGCTGTCTTTTTTTTCAATAGGGCATTTCAATGGACTCATTACGTAAAATTGTGGAGATTAATTGGGGATAAATAACTGGGCGGGCCCCAGAGAAAAAGGATGTCACACAACAAGGAACGGTGTAAGTACACTTATACATCTTTGCTTTGGATTGAACTAGGAATAGTATGTCAAATTACTAAGTTAAACGGTATTTAAATATATTCATAATCATTAATTCCCATTCATAGAACTCATAAACAAGTAATGACTCAAAATTGACTTAATGTGTCTCGTTTAACTTCTAATTGACGTATTTAGCGCCTCTACATACTTTAAAGAAGGTCTCCTTCATCAAATATATTTCGTACACGATAGGAAAAATACATATTTTTCGAATACAATAACACTCAATTTTATGCGCCGTATTTTGGATAGTTTCTACGTTCAATACTTCAGAAGAGTGTCATGTAAAAAGCCATACAATAAACTCTGCATGTTGATGTTCATGTTTTCGTGTAAATAAGGTTCACGAAAGTACTGATAATTTTCGAAAAATAAAACAGTTTTTTTAAGAAGTATCGTTTAGGAGTTCGGCACGCAAAAAATTCAATTCTGTCAAATTTTACATTGGTATCGTGCGGAGGAAAGAAGCCATATCTCAATAATGCTTATAACGCGTGCTGAGAAAGATGCCATTCTTGCCGTTGGCATAACCAAATAAAAAGGGAGCTACCTTTAACCTTGAGGGCGGCGCAACCATAGTAACTAGAGCTCAGGCAATCGTCCTTCGATTTCAATATTAAATTGAACAATGAGGTTAAGAGAGGAGAAAGAGCGACGAGATAGGAGATAAAGAGAAGAATGTGAAGGGAGGGAAGAGAGGAGAGGACAGAGAGGAGAGAAGATAAGTGAAGAAAGGGGGAAGAGGGTGAGAGAGGGAGAAAGATCGAGAGACAGAGTGAGAGAAAGAGAGCGAGATTGTAGATGGGATGAGTATTTATTTCAGCTATATTAATATCAGCCACATTACGAAGAAAGATATGAAAGGAGGAGTCGGCCTAGATAATGTTATGTGAAATGCCGTTTATCTTGATTGAATTGAGATGCGCTGAAAACTGTGGATAGATATTGGAAGAATGTACGAGAAATTTTTGTGGTTAATGTTAGGACGTGTTCTATGGCTAGGTCTTTGTGAATACTTGTGTTGCTTACATACTAAGAGGTATTAGCTTCAGTTCTGACGACCTTATTTTGGAATATTTAACAGCCTGAATAAGCGTGAGCGAATAGCGGACATTAAATGGCTCTATATTTCATGTTTTACAAAAACAGTTTGATATTTAAAAATATAAAATTGAATATCCGATTATATTAAATTCTCTCTGAGCTATTGATAAAGTAGATGGCTTAACAATACCAACTTTACCATCGAAGTGGGACGATTAGACTATTCAAGAAGTTAGTTTTATAGATGAGTTTCAATTTGATGAAAATGAAGATATTGCTCAAACCTTCTGTGACTCTACTTACAGGCTTCAGACCTCCATTGAACGTTATTTTATTCATCAAAGGAACTCGATTTGATAAGAAATTTGGGGCTATCAATAAACAAGGCTGAACGTCTGGGCATAGCAAGAGATAAGGAACAAACATTACATTCGGCAGAAAAAGAAAAGTGGATTTCCCAGGGGTTTTTAGAATAGAAGGAAATTTTTGTACATGTTTCAATAAAATGCTTTAATTGAGGAATTACAAATCAAACATGCATCTTCAGTGTGGCGCCTTTTTATTTGTGTGATTTAATTAGACCTAATGAAATATTTTGTGAAGGCTACCGACAAAACAGTGAAGGGTTTAAACATTTTAGATGATCTTTTACACGGTGAAGTGAAGCCTAACTTTAAATAGGGTATTACTGGACCTCATATTACAAATATATTTCTCACCCTGTCTTTAACGGAACTTATTAAAATGAAGTTAGCAGCGTGCACATAGTTCGTGGAATCGATAAAACAACACAGATAACAAACATGAAAACTACAAAATCCAATAGAAGAGCTTCATCCGAGAGGTGGGTGTGGGTCTCTAAAAATTCATTTCTTGCATTCTCATTTTGATTTATCACCGGAAAAGCCTGGCAAAGGTAGCGACAGTCAGAAACGAAGTTTTCATGGACAATTGGACTTTGGAAAGCCGATATGCAGGACACAGGGGTTCAGCAATGATGAGGACTATTCCTGGTTTCTGAAGAAAGATGACACCACTTACAAGTGATGACATTTTATTGAATTTAGAGCATGTTAGTAGTTTTAAATTTTAACTTAGCCGATTATAGGTGTATTATATAAATTAAGACATTTTATTTTATTAATTATTTGGCCATTCCCTCCCCAAAAAGTATTAACATGTTTGTAACGAAAAAACTGTGTTAGAATATTTTAATTATTTTTGTAATTACATTGCAAAATTAGTTTTACACAGTTAACGACAAAAATATTATTTTTGTCGGCTAGTAATTTCCACTACAAATTGAAACGCTGTTGACGCAACGCTGGAGTTAATTATCACGCTGAAAATGTTATGCATGATAGGCTCGTGATTTCAGTGGTTCAAAAAGACCTACGCAATTAAAAAGAATAGAGAAATTTAAATACTTAAAACCATGGAAGCAATCATCAAAATATGTTCTGAACCATTCTTTAAAACTTCTAATACAGTCGACTAGTACATTTTATAATATATTTTGCGACAATTTAAACGACACTTTGAAGCTAGACATATGTTAGATAGAAATAATAAATTCGTTTTTACCAAGATGATGATAGTGCGATGTTTATTTTTGATAAAGTTTTAATAGCATTAACATCTTTCAACATAAAATTATTAATTACACGTTTCGTGCATTGAAAAGCTACACAACCTCACGTCACCAAGCGTCACAACCAACAAATTCACGTAACACTGAAATGGGACTTCATGAACTGGAAGTAATGGCTGATGCTGAACATAAAGGCGGCACCACATATTCGGCATTCGCCGAGTAGCGAGCTACTGCTCGCACAATCCCGAACAGCTGATGTGTTCGGCGAATGTTCGTTCTCTTTGATGTGTCTCCTAATGGCCGACACGCGGTGTGTAGGCAAATACCGAATGATCGGCGCTCGGCGAATCGCAAGCAACACGTCCACACTACTCGGGATTCGCCGAATGCTGCATGTGTGGAGCAGCCTTAACCCCTTCAAGAATACAGTCACAAAATAAATCTTCAACAAAATGCTCGACTTTAATAAATATAATAAAAAAAGTAACGTAAATAACGAAGTGATTTTAGGTTAACATGGTATTCATAAACCAGAGATCGTACAAAATAAACATTTAAGAAAAGTATTAAAAGCACATTGATTCATTAGAAATGATAAAATATTACGTGAACTTAATATTCTTCCTTTAAAAACTTGAATATTTCGACTCTGACATCAATCTTATGCTTCTCTTCCTTCTTTCGTATTTAGTTCTTTTTTTAACGTAGAAAATTAGAGATTTTTTTTCACAAATTAAATCACATTACTCAAAGGATGTTTTATATCCTCCTTAGGTATCTTCTCTCTCTGCAGATTTTTATATATTGTATACATTTTAATGTTTTGTTTTATACATATAACTGACATATAGTTTTAATATAATAACACAAAAAAACTAAAATATATGTGTTAGTAACATGTTTAGAAGTTGATTGTAAGTTTCACCTCACGTACTGTGTGTTAGTATAATCATTAAAACGAATAAAATCGCGTTGCAGCATGAGCGGAGCATAGCCTACGACATTTTACAAACTCTGTATTGGCACATTCCCACAAAACAGTTTTAATTTCCCCTCCCAAAATTTGGATCCACTCCTGAAGTAACACTGCAAAGCAAAATGTCACCTCATCCTCACGAGAATGTTATTTTCGGAGTAGCGAAACTTTCGATTCATACTCAAAACATCACCTGCTATGTTTTTTGTAATCTCACCTTCTCTAGCTACATCAATTCTGAAGGGAGGGATGCATGAAGTCTACGCGAACACACTGCTTCTGCGAAAGCTCCGACAGCGATAGATATAATTGTGAAGTAAACGACAGCCACGAATGTAATTCCGATTCTCACGCGTGGTGTGTATCAAGCAAATAACACCCTGCAGCCCATCCGAAGGAAATTACTACTTCTCAGGAAACGACTACCAGCCTTGTACCAAACCACAGTACATAAAAAGAAATTGAAACACTATCTGATAGCTCATGAGGTTCCTGAAAATATTGCCTCAATACTCTTTTCCCCACCTCTGACCCTGTAACCCATCAACACAGTATGAAGGTTTTCCCTGAAAGGAGCCCCCCCCCCTACTCACAGAACCAAGGTTTGAAGCCGCGGAGGTGGTATAAGGTACTGGATCATACAATATTTTACGATATTATCATTGAATTATATATCTACTATTCATATTTTCACTATTTTACCAGTTAAAGATCCTCCACACATCTCCAAGTGGACCAATTAGAACCTATTATTTCCCGAGATGACTCTCCGCAGCCAGTAATATCCAGATTCTGACTCAAACAACAAAAAATTAATATCACTAACAGCAGGTATTATATTAATATTCAATATAGTACTTATCTGATATATCTGCTTTCGCTTCACACTTCACTACTCAAAATTAACTTTTTACAATACTTTTCTCACACCACGCACTTCCTTTTGCAGTTGAGCAAAGTTTTTGTATCAGAATGAATGTGACATATGTTCAGGAGCTTCTAAAACTTCTGGCTTTAAAAGAGAAAATTATTTCGTAATGAATAGCTTTTTTACAATTTTGATATTTTCGAGGTAGCAGTTAGAATTCAGAACATTAATTAGTGGTGCTAAAACAGCATGTAGTTTATCGCTTTTAGTAATGGCTATGTAATCCTATTTCTCTCGTAGTTCGGATCATGTTTTTTTGTAGAACTTGCTACAAATCGTTGGGCATTTGATGCGAAAGCCACGTTTTCTGCTCCCTCGGAAACACTTGAACGCAAACACCTGCAACAGTCACCGGACGTGTCCAGGCCGGAGGAGGGAACGTGATGCGGTGGGGAATGATTCCGTTGCATTCCCTGTCTAATCTCGTCATTCTGTAAGAAACAAAGGAACTGCACAAGTATGCAGCCCTCCTTGGGGAAAATGTTCACCCCAACATACATATCGTCTTGACGACATCTACAATCAGAACACCGTCGTCCATCGCGTAAATCAGCAGAAGATGTTTCGTCGAGATTCGGATGGAGTGAGAGGTCACGTCACAGGGCGGAGGGGCAAAACACCTGAGTCGCGACGTGACAATGCGTTTGGGGGTGGGGCGCAAAGGAACTCGACGAAGTTGCGCCGTGATCACGGACGAAAGAGATTCCATTATGACACTAAGGCTTGCCACACTAACATGGAATCCACGTCTTACAGTAATAATAAATAAAATACAAAGATGCAGCAATCGAAGAGCATAATCATTGTGTTCTTCAAACATAAATGCACTATGCAAACACAATTGCACTTGTCTGACAGTTCTCGAGTTATAAGTTCTTACAATTTCATGACTTGGATGTGAGAAACCTATAAAAGTCATGATTCTGTCTATGAAAAATGTTGTTACTGAGATTAGTATAAATTATAAAAATACATAAATATACCAATAAATAATGAAAGAAGCGTGCAATAGCATATAGCTTTTCAAGAATATGGTACTAAAACCACAAAAACCTGGCCCCAAAATACTTCATGAACACAAATCAGGGGCACTGCAATGAGGAATCTTGTCCGTAAAACGAAATCGCAAGGGCGTTGCAAAAGTAGGTCGCAGAGTTTACACTAACCCAGACTCGCATCAACCGTAGAGAATCATCCTAGAATATACCAACGTACTAAACACTTAACTGGCAAACAATAAAAATATAATGGGATATATAACGAATTAGTAACTAATAAAGAAGTACTTGGGATCGGAGAGTCGAAGTCAAGGAGAGGTAAAGTTTTTATGTCGATAATCACGTGTGGCTATGCTCACCAGAATGATCATTAAATTAACTTCTGCGATTCCAGTTTAGCGAGGTTTTCTACTGTTGAGGCTGCGAAATATTGCTTAGATGATTGGGAGTGATTTTGCAGAAAGTGCACCCAGAAAATCCTGGCCATCAATTTTCTGTGTTCTCATCAGAAGAGGAGACTGAAAAAACGATTCACTCCCTGGCGTAAGAATCATTGAGTATTGAAGAAGTTGTTAGCATTACCTGTCCGGGCGAACGGCAATCGTTCTCCTCACCGCTTGTAATTTTAGTGCGTAGTGAGATTCGCACGCCCGCGGACTACTTGTTTACATCGTAACACGTTTACAAATAGGTCACGAAATTCGACGTCATGAACAGGGACTTGCGGGAAAACCTGAATCCTACGAAGTGGGTTGAAGACCCATGTAAAGCGCGAATGTCTTAAGTTGTTTGTAACGTGACGACATTCAGAGTACAACTGTATTACTTCTTACTGTACTCTAATCCTTTCCTTTCATAAAATCTTGTTTTGTAGGTGCAATGTTTGTCAGTAATGAAGGAAATGAATTCCTTCGCCCAGAAAGTGGCACGAGCACCGAGACGGTGCGAAGGGACATCTAGGGCAAATATGTAAAGCAGGGATCGTTCGGAAGGCGAATCGGGAGCAGAACTGCCCCCAGCAGTCGGAATGGAAGGCGGGGTCAGTAACAAGAGTGGTCGCTGTTGAAGGTCGCGAAAGTTAGAGGCGAAGGGTTCACGCCCTAATCTGGACGGCTCACTTCCATCCCAGACATTGCACAACACGATGAAATAAGAAGAAGAAGAAGAAGAAGAAGAAGAAGAAGAAGAAGAAGAAGAAGAAGCAAAGAAGTAAGCGATTCTGGCAATATTAGTTCGGTGTTATTTACAACTTAATGGGAATAAATGTATTTTCTTTTCCAAACTGGAGATGATGTAGAGTGATTACTTAGCCATTAAATATTTAATTTGTAACATGTAATTAAGCATCAAAGACATGTACGCATATGAGGAACCTACTGATACAGTTATAGCTTGCAAAAAGATCTTCTAGTTGTATATGATGCATCATCATGGAAGAAGAAGCAGCAAAGAAGCAAGCGGCTCTTGCAGTATAGTTCGGTGAAATTGATTTCAATTTTGAACAAACGCTCAACAAAGTTTTATTATTGTTGTTGATATTATTATTGTAACTATTATTATTATTAATATTCGAATTCTCTAAACGGTCTGTTGAGGCTGCGAAATACTTGTAAGATAAGTTGGGAAAGCAATTAGTAGAAGCTGCAACGAAACATCGCTTCTTCTATCAGTAGTTGTTTATCAGACAAGAGTGTTCTGGAAAAGAGACACACAATTGACAAAGATTGTTACTTGAAGAAAGAATTAACGAGTATTGAAGAGATTGTCACAGTTACCTTTGCCCAGACGAAATCAAAGGTTTCTTTACGAATTTTGTCGATTTACTTCACGTTACGACTGCATCCAGTGCCTCTGGACACAACGCGTAGTGGCGTCACCAGCCTGCATTGTCAGCAGCCTGCAACGAGTCTTCGTTGAAATCAGTGGGTTCCGCGAAATTTTGACAATGGTGTATTTTACGCCGGGCTGCCCAGAATCTAATACAATCTGTCGGTGACGCTCCGAACAGGAAACAGATGACAATCTATGTCAAGGAACTTCATATGAAAGAAGGGAGTATTTGGTCAACCGGGAAGAAATTTGCGCGGCAAGAGCGCCAAATTGGAAATGTATGATCCTTTCCTCTGCAACGCCTTCAAAGAACATCAAAAATGCCTTATTAGAAACCAGGCACCAAATTTGAAGCAATTTGGCGATTAATGTACCAACAGGGGCGTTGTAGTTGTTGGGCGGTTATATAAATACTCAGGAGACGTCAGGGTACTTCAGCTAGTTGTGATTACATCCATCGGGCCAGACTTGGGGAAACTACACCTTTTTTAATAATATTAAATGTTGAAAGTGTGCAAATTGACAAAAGCTCGAGATATTAAAATTGAATATACGTGTCCAATATCTCGTATTACATTTTCCCTATATCTTTACTATATTGGTTTCTAAATTACGATGTGTGTTAATATTGTAGTCCAATAACAAATGCTAATTATTTTTGCAATAACCGGTCTCTGGAATGACACTGACATTACAGTGCTGCAAACGAATGCATTAAATTATCCTTTTCTCGTTGGCCATGACATTAACAATTTTTTCAAGAAAGCGTAGAACTGCGAGTAAAGTAGTGTATTTTTTTAAAAAATGCAACATTAGTGCTTTGCGCTAATGTAGTGAATTAGAATTGGTTGCAGGTTCGAATACCGCCAAAGACTTGGATATTAGCTTGTGTTCATGAATGTGTTTTCACTAGGAGTTACAAACCCTATGTGATAGTATAAATACATTTCACATCTTATGAAGAATAAATTGATGTAAAGGTATTCATCACATGTAATTAATTATCACGACAAAGCTTTGGAAAATTTTGACTGGAGCAGACGATCTCGTGCTTCCAATGGTTTAAAACGACTACACAATAAAAAAGAATAGAGAAATAAAAACATTTTTTAAAGCAATGAAGCAATTATCTAAATCTAGTCTGAACCAGTCTCTATCGTCAGCGATCCAATCGTTAAGTACATTTTGCATTTCAAAATTTCACAACATGAATCATAATTTAAAGATAGACCTGCTGGAGATATATAATAATGTCGTTTCTTACAAGAACACCGTACCACGGTAATTTGAAATAACATTAACACCTCAATGCAGACTCTGAAATGAGACGTCATGAAACGGAATATTGAATCTTCTTACAATAAATTAATGAGGCTGGACATAATCTCGCCAGCAATGTGAACACAACGATGCTTTGTTGTTGAAGTTTCCTTTCATGAAATTTGTCTCCTACATAATACAGGACTTCAAGGATCGAACTCACACATTTTTTGCTTTTCAAGGTGTCCATTCCTGCAAATATAGTGACTTAACAGAGGTGTTGCAGATCCACATTTTAATCCCGTTACCTATTCAGCAATCGGAAGCAATTATCCACATTTTGCCATGTAATGTAAATATTAATCATTTCTAATTATCCAGATGAAAGTATGAAGATTTAGTTAGTTCAGTAGGTATCTGTTAATTTGTGGAGATGACCTCAGGCTCTATATCAGCAGTCACCAATCGCCTAAAGTTGCTTAGTTCTCAGCTAAGAGCTGGTCGTTCTGCTTTTCATCGGCAATGAAGGCGGCTATATTTCGTTCTAAAGAGAGCTACGTATTTCAGCAAAAACCCTTCTTGTGATATCTATTCTGTTGGTCTCGACCCAGCGATCTGTGGCGACTGTAATACTCAACGTTTCGTCTGCAGAAATGAGA
>BOPP01000025.1:9054053-9090417 GCA_017312745.1 Gryllus bimaculatus
TGGTAATACCTCTCCTTGATGGGTAATAACGTACGTTCTGTCTTGGCAAGAAAGCCGAGCGACGTCTTGTACATAGACGTCAATTTTTGAGGAAACTGTTTAACCAATATTGTAAGGTTCGAGTTTTTCGATTACGTTCCTGCAAAGCAGTTGACCAATAAAGATTACCAAAAGTATAGAAAGCCACAGGTACAGCCGAAATTCTAATTGATCACTGACGCAACGTTCTTTACATTTAAAGAGTTCTATACACTTTTGCATCTTCATTTTGAACATCACATCTCACCTATGGTTCACTTATGTTTATAAAATGAAACAGGCGTAATTTTTTGGGACATTCTTGCTGAAGTTCTTCGAAAACTGTGCCACTAATTAGAGCGAATTTATCCAGGATTACGAATTTTTCCCCTCCTCACGAGCACCGCAGTGCATTTACCAGTGCCGAAGTTTATACAAATAGAACTAGAAATAGACGATGAAGGTCTTTACAAGTTGAAGCATCTACTCGTAGGTAAGCTGGTTTTTTGTCTGTGGCATACAGCCTTAGTTTGTCGATATACAACAAATGATTAATGACGATTTTGGAGATTTTGCTCATTTAAAATCACATCCTAGACCTCTTCCTAACATTCTTCTTAGATGATTTAGAGCGAGGAAAAACCATAAGGGAATAAGATTATCTCCCGTTAATAATATTTCCTTGATTCTGAGAACCTATATTTAAAGAAATCGATCGAACGAAAGAGACTGATCTTAGAATGTCAAGTGGAGTTTCATTAAGTTAGCTTACTGCTCGTTTACTTTGTAGAGACGAAGGGAATACAAAAGCAACGAATATGATCTCGAGTAAAAGGCTCAGAATAATCGGCCTATCCTAAAGACAGATTGTGTTGTATTATCTTGCCTTATACTGACAATGGTGTCTTATCTATAATTCTTCGCAGCATATATTATCCTTTTGAACCCATTTTGCTCTGGTACCAGATCGTTGGCTGTCATCCGATTCAGCACACTGGCCAGCACAGATGTAAAAATCTTATATACTGGGTGGGGACATACGATAGGCTGTTTGTTCTTCTGAGTTTGGGTTACCAGGCCCTAATTAACGTATAAAAATAACTCCAGACGTAAGAGACGTCGGATTGGTTATTTGGACTGAATGAAACTTGAAATGATCCGGCAAGAATTAATTGGGTAGCCAAGAACTACTTCCGTCAAACCTTCGAGTCGCATCAGTGCCTCGTGCTTTCTAATTCTGAGTTTTTGTAACATATTCGAAGTTTTCACTCGGTTCAAGAAGTGCGCACATGCGAGATACATCCCAGCGATTCTTCTACTAAACAGTAATTTCAAACATCAATGACCAAATATTCATTCATCTCGAACCATTTGGAGGGTCCTCCGGCATCTTTCCTTCATCGTCAAGTCGTCTTGAAAGATTTTGTCGTATAAGTACAATCCATTATTTTGCCTTCGTTTTATTGCTCTATTCTGTATTATACGGAAGCCAAGAGCTGCGAAGGGCTGTTTCAAACGTAATTCTGCCTTGCAGTCTCTTCTCAAACTTGGCTGTGTTGAAAGTATTCTCACATTTATTCCAATGCTTTCTACAGCATTGGAAATGTTCCTACTTGCTGTCGCACGAGAGGAATGGTGCTGGAAAGAGGATGTGCCCCATCGGGAACTTAGAGTGGCGTAGCAATGCGGGGGGGTGGTAAACGGAACCCAGCGCAATCTTTGTGAAAGCAACGAATTACAGCATAATCATTTAGAATTTTCATTTGAACTTCGCGAACCCTTCGTGATACGTTCGTCAACCAATGCTCATCGGATGTTTACAAAAAATCGAAACCGGAGCATCACGTTTAATCTTATTTCAGTATCTGGCAAGTAGAGAATAGATGTGTAATAAAAACAACATGCTGAATATTGAACGAGTTCTTCAAGAATGGTTTTACCATTCTTGTCCCTGCATAAATATAAATAAATACACAAATATTCAATATACATACATACACATACATAGTCTTCTTTCCTTCAACTATATTGCAATTCTTTTTGAGGTCGCTTTTGAGCGCTTTCATTGGTATTTTCAAGAAATCAGAATAGGATTGGTTTGCGACAGATAATCGTGTAGTGAGTATGATTCAACCATTCCCCCAGTCCTCAGTCAACTGGCGCAAGGTATGTGTCCAGAGCAGAACACATCCTCGAATGGCTTCTAATGTGTACACATGCCGCAGTATCTGTCTCGATATTGGATGGTCAAGCAATGGGGACCTCGGGTTCAGTGCACTCCTTTACCGGAGCCTCGGGATGAGTAATGCGGGGGGTGCTCGTCTTTCTCTGAGAGGAGAGGTCGCTGCTGGGCTCCTATTTGCAACAGGCGCTGCGAGAAGGCAACGGCGCCGAGGGCATCGCCGGGCCTCGGCCAGCTGGCGCAAGGTGATCAGTATCCAGGCCGGAACAGCTGCTCCAAAAGTCGCTAGTGTGGTTGCACTTGCAGCAGCATCCCTCTACATATTGGGTAGTCCAGCAATGGGGGCCTCGGGTTCAGTGATGCGGGGGTGCACTCCTTGCTCCGACAGCCGATGTCGCTGCTGGGCCACCTCATTGCGATAGGCGCTGCGAATAGGCAATGGTCCCGAGTGCATCGCCGGGCCTCGGCCAACTGCGCAAGGTGACTTATGTCCAGGCTGGAAATGGGCTCGAACGGCTTGCGGTGAAGGTGCGCTTGCCGAGGCGCCCGGCCTTGCATGCGAGACGTACACGTAAGCTTCCGCGGCTCGAATCCTGCCCTTAGGAAGCCTGCGACATGTCAGGCGAGACGTCGGCCTCCCAGCCAACGACGCGGCGTCTCCCGGATAGCCGAGAATTTTTGCATTCGAGAGGCCGTAGTCTCGCTATCGGGTGGTCGTCACTGTTGTGGGCCTCAGTTTTGGGGTTACATTATCAACAAGACCAACTTATCTTCATAGTGAAAACCCTGGTAATGCACAAGATACATTTATTTTTCCTTCTCCTTTTCGGGACGTTATTCTAGGTGATAGTGACTGAAAACTGTTGAAGAATTGTTTTAAACTTGATTTTCTAGAATTCTCTTACGAATTGAATGTGAAGCAAAACGATTTTTGACAGCATCACGTACGTACTCATCCCTACTTTACTTAGCTGTAACTTCTTTAAATATGCATGTACTTAAGATGCGTAATGTAAGCACAAATAGGTCAGTAGACTCGTCAGATTGTTGTTGTCTTGTATTGAGACAATGTTGTACAAAAAATTTCGTTTAAGCTTGATGAGTCGAGTTTAAGTATTGGAGAAGCATACCTTTCACAGTCACATATTAATTCGTAAATAGAAATACCTGATCACATATTAATCCGTAAATAGCAATGAAGAGTAAATATAACTTATTTTTGTCCTTTGCCTGAATAGCTATCAGGTATCCTTTGATCGTCCTTTTTCAGTGATTCTACTGAGAAGTAGCAGAGGACGTGTGTTTCACTATAAATTTCTCAGGTTTTAAGTATATGTATAGAGATTTTTATTGATCTCATTAAATTGTAATGAAAATAACCCTTTAATTACTGAAGGCTTTAATAAGCTCAAAATAGAAACATGTTTTCTAAATCAAGTTGCCAAACAAACTCTATAAACAAAGTACAAATTTTGGCAAAAAATATTTTTTTCAAAAATTTTGAAATCCTTCCATATTCTTCCAGAAATCCTTCTAAAATCCATCCATCTACCATCTGGATGAGACTGCTGTCACAACTGTTCAGCTAACGCTGATAATAATAAATGGAAGATGCTTAGAACAAGTAGGGCAAACAATATAATCAGGACAAGGAGGAATTGTGACATTTTATGTTATTGTTAATGCCACTGGAAATACATGTTACCCATGTCTTTGTTTTTCAAAATCAAAATATCAATATATTTTAGGAGTTGGTACAACTACTAGCCTGGATGCAGGAAACAGGTCAGGATGAGGATAGATGAAATCAAGTAGGGTCATTAGGAAGTGAAGTATTTTCTTTTATTCTTCAAATGTAGGAAATATGTCCCAATATTAATATTATTATATAATCCTGAAAGCCATACTTTGGAGGCAATACTGTACTGAAGAGAACATGGAATTATTTTTTTATATTCCTTCCGAATCGTACACAGTATTTGTTCCCCGTCCATTTATGTATTTCTGGGCCCTTGAAGAATTATCTCAAAGTATCTTTCAATGACTGGCTTTCCAGTAATCCTGGCAGAAGAGTCTCAAGAATAGCCAGCTGAATATACAATAAGCAGTTCAATGGCAATAATTTAACCAGAAAGCATCAGGCCTTATGATGCTTATGAAAAGAAATCCTCCGTGCATAGTACGAAAACGGAAAAATCAAGAATACTAACTGAAACTAATGAAACAAGGAATTGAAGTGGACTCAGAAAATTAATTATTATTAATTATTATTCAAGAACTCTATAAAAGTTCATAAAATTATTCAAAACAATTGTGACGTTCACAATGACAGCTCTATTAATTAAACTATAAAAATTTCTGGCGAAGAATTGGACTTGTTGAATAAAGACATTTTACCTGCATATGCGACAAAAACTATTAAATAATCCCACAAGACCAGCCAAAATATTTAAGTGCTCTTATTTATTGATAAAGACTGGATAAATTCGGACGTTTTATAATAATGACGAAGCTTGTTAACATCTGGAATTGAAGAATTATTAGAAATTATATTATATATTACAAGCATTATATGTTTTTGAAAGTGACATAAGTGATACAGAGGAGGATGGGTATGTAATGAATCTGAAGAAGAAATTTCTTGTCACGATACTGACAGCGATGACAATATAAATAGCAATGGGCACGGTAACGAGTGGACAACATGGTCTGATTCTAATGAATATTGTGAAATTCCATTTTGTCCAGTCCAGGATACAAGCTCCCAAGACGAAATTTACCTACACCTACACTGAATTTCTTAGGTTTATTTTTTGCAGATGATTTGATTGACCGTTTGGTGGAAGAAACTAACAGGTATGGTGACGAAAAAAGAAAAATATTGCATTTACACGGCGTAGTATCTGGACCTCTTCCACCCCCGTCACAAATACAGAACAGAAGTGAGTTTTGAGAGTATTACTTAACATAGCACATAACAAGAAATCCGACCTTTAAGATTATTTCAGGGCAAAATGGTTAGATTATCAACCATTCTTTAGTGAAGTATTTAGCAGAGAGCGGATTCTCAGATCTTTCGGAACCTTCATGTCGACATTCCAGACAAAATCGCGCCATCGAATTCGATATCGAGCAAGTCTCGCAGAATTAGAAATATTATATATTTTTTACAGGAAAGGCTCCAAATATTTATGTTCCAAAGAAACACATTTCTGTGGTTGAAAGTACAGCGGGTTTTAAAGAGCGAGTGTCCTTTAAGACATTATAAAGGCAGGCCAACAAAACGAGGAATCAAAATATTCGTTGTCGGATTACAAAAACGGGTAGCCTTATGTATATATTAAGATCCATACTTCGGAGCACAGATACATAATCTTAGTAGATCACGACTTGCCTTTCACAATATGAATAGTTGTGCACCTTGTGACGACGTACCTTAAACCCCTGGGCGAGGACATGGTGGGCACATCTTTACCGACAGGCACTATACCAGCCTGCAATTGGCGCTTGAGCTCCTGGATTGAGGCGTGCGCCTTACAGGAAAGGCGATGATTACAATAACAAGATTTAAAGTCAAACTCGTTAAGCTTTGGATTAGATTAGCAGGTAAACATGCTGACACGGCTATACACAGGTGCTTTCGATATCAATTACAATGAAGCGATCAACTCTTCTGGTTGTACAAATTTAAACTGTGATTAGAACGCGCAAGTCTGGGAGACGTTTTTCTGGATATGGTTGTGGAGATCAGAACATGTGAGATGGCTAATTTCTGATAGACTTTTGGATATGGAAAGTCAATATATCCAGGCAGCACGCTTGCCAGCATTTAAAATCACCGAGACGAAAGAACGCATTCTGTCAACAGCGTGCGATGGAGTCTCCTTGCCCCTCAGCAAGAGGAAGTTACATCATCCAGCAGAGAGGGGCACGGAGAGGAATCTGCTGACCACGTCGACGAGGAAGATCGAAAGGTTTTTTCTTTGAGTGGCAGCCAATGTGTAACGTGCTAGGGACGTGCGATTGACTGTGTGAGGCACTGTGTTATAGGTGTAGCCAGAATCAGAATATGGCATTATCTCGGAAATGGTTGAACAATACAAATATACTGATGTATAATAGTGGTGAAGGAGCGTGATAAGAAGAGCTTTCGAGAAATTTTTGGTAAAACCTCTTAGGTATATCGCAGTATAGTGTTCGGAGAATGCGGCAAGTGGCCGAACAATATAACCTGCTGGTAATGATCTATTGCTTACGGGGTTCCCGTTAAAAAGGCGAACAGTAAAACGAATAGTTACACCAGAGCAAAGTGTTCGGTGCAAGATATCCACTAACTGTAGCCGTGGGAATTTTGTATCACAAAGGAGCCACATGGTAACGTAGAGGCGTGGGGAAAATTGTGACCTGTAAGAAATCTCCAACCTGAGTAACAAGAAGAGCAAAGATTTTGGTAGCTGGTTAAAATGGACTGCAGGGTAACTCTCCAAATACGTGGCCTTAATGCCCACTTTGGTTGCTTCAAATACAACATGAGTGCCTATTCCGAGAAACAAGGAGAGCGCTTCCATTCGAACATGTGACATTTTGAACGTCGCTACCAGGGAACGTCCAATGAACACACAATGGACTATATTTGTGGATTTATTCGTGAAAAGTATATGACATACTCACGCAAAACCACACATTTCTGTGTTCCTTGCCATCAATTCACAGAATTTTCGATAAAATATTCTATTAATTTGCAATATGTTACTTTTTTCTTCAAATAAAAATAAACCCACATTTTATCCTTAACAACAAAACGCAAATTTCAACTTTTCGTTCTCCTGACCACGAAAGAAATTTTTTTGCAAGTAAGGTTTTTTCATGATTTTAAGACAGGACCAATTAGATATTGATTACCCAGAAACAAAAAAATGAGTTACATAGTGTAATTATCCGTATGCTGACGTTGCCTTTCATTAAATCCTGTCCTGTGCTCAGTTATTTGCCTGCGATGGTCCGAACGGCAGTATCTGGAGAGAATTTGGGCGAGGGCAGCTGGCGCGGCGCTGGAGGCTTCCTGGCCTCACAGGCGCGTCCGCAAAGCACACTTGAGTAACGCCAGCCGGGGTCGCGGTCGACAGAGCTATCGCCCTCAAAGCCCAGGGCGCCTTTGGGCCTCGCCCCCGCCCGGCCCGGCCCCGCCCGGCTCCGCCCGTCCCCGCTCCGCCCCGCCCCGCCCCGCCCCGCCCCGCCCCGCCCCGCCCCCGCCCCGCCCCCGCCCCCCCCGCCCGCCCCGCTTTCTGGACCCGTTCGTTCACCGCTAACCCTTTCGAAACCGCTACTCGCGCCGGTGGTGCTGCGCTGCGTCCGGCGCTGCACAGGCTCCATGCCCCTCCCACCTCAGCCCCCCTCTCGCCACGAGCCAGCCCAAGGCCGCCGCTCGTTTCCTGTCTCAAGCGGAATCTGTTTTCAAATCATGCACCCACATCGCGGCGTCATTATTTATTGCAAACCTTTAGTGTAAGCACTGCATGAAATAAGGAAAATACATGCAAACTATTAAAATCTAGGCATATTCTGACTTCAGCATATACAACTCAACATGACAAGGTAAAGGAATTGGATATAATATATTTTTCTTCATTTATATTCAACATTTAAAAATTGATAACTTGTACGTTCCTCTCAGATAAAGATAAAACATTTCAAAAGAAACCAAAACATAGTGGAAACACGATTTGCCGAAAGAATTGGAATGCTGCCAGAAAAAACGGCAGTTTTTTGACAAAATCTCTCCCTCACGGGCTCTGGTAACGAAAGGGTAGGTAAATATTGTTCCTATATATCTAGTAAACTACTTCCTCTCTCACGCTGTGTGGTTAGAATTCAGTTTTGGAGAGTCTTTGATGCCTAAAAATCGATCAACAGCAAAACTTGGATACGTGGATCAGTCCGCCCCTCCGACTGACAATGAACAATATTAGCGCCTAAATCGTAAGCCAGATTGTCCCCAAAATGTATATTCTCCAATCGATTAGGCTGATGTCGCGGTCTCATGAATTTCAAAAGAATGATTTGGTTTTGACGATATTAAAAATGGACATGGTGGCCTCAACATTTTCAAAATTGTCTCAAAAACTGCTCCAAATGAAACAAAAATGGAGGGTCAGATTTGAAGACTCTGGATAAACAACAAGACTGTTCCGAGAGACCGTGGAGATTAGATCGAAGGCTGCATGGTTCCACGAGATGTCGTTCTAATGCAATACTGTGCATATATTTATAAGATATAAACAACATAATTTCTTAGCGTTGGACAAGTTAATATGACTGTAGACCTGTAAGACGAATGCCCTGTCATTAAATTGTTATTCGTATGGTTGAGAAAGACTTTCATTTTGCACAAGAAGAAGCCATCGACGGAAAATCGATGGTGTAGATGAGACTCTCTGCGAATTGAGACGTTATACTCTTTTGAGGAGCAGCAGATCAGTTTCTGTTGCAGTTCATCTCGCGGGCATGTTAGATAACTTGAAGTGTTTTATTTGATATGATTATAAATTTGATTACTTTGATCGTAAGTTATCTAAATAGATTCTATGCCGCTGAGAAGAAAAAAAGTTTTTGGATGATTTTGGCAACATATAAGGTTTGTTCTCTAATATCGAGGCGGTGTGAATTTCAAAAGAACTTGCAATGAATGGACAAGAACATCATCGACAAGAGATTGTTTCACCTCAACGTTTTACATGTTTCTATTACTACACTATCTGTGTCTTTTTCTCAGAGAGGCCACGTGGATGAACTTCAGACCCACAAGTTGAGAAACTAAGACGGCAGCGAAAAGTCAGTGCAGAAACGGCATCGTTTAGGAAATAACGGCCCGTCGCTTTAAGAAATTGAGAACGGGAAGTAGAAGGGCTAAGAATGACAATATGAATAAGATTTGTAGATACTGTCAAGCTTAAACTTTTTAATGAGTATGTGGTAGATAGTTCATTATCAATGTCGTCATAATAGTAAGATCAATTTGCTACCAGTAACATGTGAAGAATTAAAACTTCTGTTAGAGAATAAATATGTACAAACGTAACCGAATCAGTTTTTTTGTCAAAAATGACTTGCTTAAGGGCGGGAATATACTTTCAGCAAACGCCGTTGTCTATAACAATCGACGTGCTAATCATATTCATCAGGTGACAGTATCAATAGCTCGCTATAAAAAATTCACATATAATACAAACAAAAATACACATAATACATTAATTTTCAACACCTCTGCAGATAACATTAAACGATTAAATTCGATACAAAAGTTTAAGTTCCAAAAAAAGTATTTTCTGCTGCACAACTGTTTCTGTACAATTATAGACTATACCGAGAATCCAAAAGGAAAGTAATATTAATTTTAACAATAATATTCAATAAATTATATACCATTTGGATTGTATAATTGTAAAGAACTTGTAACAAGTATTGTACTTCAGCTTCTGGGTCAATGACCCCCATCTCAATTAGGTTTTCGTCCAGTTTCCCTGATCCTCAAACAAATGCTGAGATGGACCCTTGTTTTGCTTCTGAACATAAATGTAACTTCAAATTAACTTCTTCCCATAACGCGTCACACCCAGTTTTTTTTAACTGTTTTGGACGTAAATATATGAATAAGCTATTAAAGTCATAAATTTTAAAAGAACTCTTCGGATTTACCCCAAACCCCTCTCCAAAACTCTTCCTTACAGTAGGGGGTCACGGGAAACTTGATGGCTCTGATGGGAAACTATTATTAGAAGCCTAATAATTATAATACGAATCGTAAGCGTTCACTGCACCTTAAACTACGACGTGGTGTTTGCCACCCTCGCCTAGACTTCATTTCCTTCCCAAGGAAAGGAACGTCTTTTTATCACAATCAGATAGAAATTTCGCGTTACATTCCATCCAATTACGGGTTATTCGTATGTAAATTGGCCTTCCACAGCGCTTCGTCGTGGCCGCAGTGTGAATTTAATTACAGAGGCCGCTATCTGTCGCAATTAGCAGACTGCGGGGGAGGACTCAAAATGATGGGACTAGCAAACTAGGGGAAAGATTGGTTGATGGTAAGGGCATTGAATCTGAACAGCGGCACAGTTGAAAGAGAAATATTAAGAGGTGCAAGATGGATGAATAACATGAAGTTGTCACAAGATGAGCGACTACTACACTTTTCCGAGCTGTGAAGAAGATTCGGAGAGACCCAGAAAACTGTGATAAATAGGAGAGGCCAATAAATACGGTTAAATGTATGGACTCAAGGGAGTGCACGTGAGCAGAAATACAGCGAAATCTCATTAACCTGAACCTCAATTAGATGAATTCTTCAATACATCGAATTTCCTAAGACCAATTAGTGACCGCAAATAATTGCTCGATCGAGAACACTTTTGACACAATTTTTAGAAACAATGTCTTCTTTGAGGCGCTTCATACAAAAGGTTTCGCGATTGGATGCGAAAACGAAATTCGTTCGGTCTGACCAAGAACCATAATCTTCCTCACCGCAGAAAAGTTTGTAACAACTGCAATGCGACTAAGGAGATAATTGGTGCTGGCGAATGTTGCTTGGGGTCTGTATTCGGCTGCCCTGCCAAGAACGTGCCTTTACTCAAAGAATTGAGATATGCCTGCTGAACTTGCTTTGCACCATTGCACTACCAATATATGCATCTGCAGCAGAGTAAAATATAACATTAATTTTTGACGTTTTCTCAATTTTTCAGGTCCCTAATAGAACTGACCAATGACTTCGAGAATATTAAAGATGGGTAAAATATGGACATACTTATACTATAATAGGAAACTTTGAAGTCATTTAAAAAAAATAGTTTGAGCAAATCGGAAAATGCGCATTTTGGAGTTCATTTTCACCCAATACTTTTGACTTTTCAATTAACATCTGTCGGTGTTTTTCTTCACCGACTTCAGCAAAGCGTATTGGCAGATGGAAATTGAACCAAGATACCGCAAATATAAGGGGTTTGTACACTGTCGCCGCACTTACATTTCAGAGAGTACCATTGGGCCCCCAAAATGGGAAGCAGCATTGGTACAATGTTTGGAAGATATAAAGACTGAAGAGGTACAAGATCCCTTCAAATACCCTCGATCAATATTTAACGTAAGATTGTTTTTCATATATACCTTAAACAACTTTTCAATATTTATTAAATCTTCAAAACTCAAAATTTTGGGTTAAGAATATTAATTAGGATACATTAGGATACGGCAACTAGTGGCGTTACAACAGCACGTGCTTTCTCTCAATATTAATAGCTATGTAATATTATACGACAATTTCTATTTTACACATCAACTACCATTTGAAATATTCTTAAACAAATGAAGCGTGCAATATACATATATTTTTTTAAATTGAAATGCTTAAACGAAAACAGCTTTCTGGCATTGACTTCAGTGTTCTAACGTACCAATTCTTCATTAATGTACTAATGACGCACGATCAGTATTTTAGACGTATGTAAAATTATTTGCTTACATTAACGCGAAAGAAAAGGCAGCAGTCATTTTCGCCTTCTGTTATCAGTGTGGTTACAACAATGGGTTATAAGCAACAATGACTATTTCGTATGGGATACATATTTTGCCAATTAGCATTGTTGATACCGCTATCTAGAAAATGAAAATAGGTAGAAAAAATATACTTAAATATACCATTTTTATATTCATCAAAATTACTGCTTTACATGCATTACTTTTTATTACGACAGCTTATAAAGCAAAGCGAAATCTTATCTCTTCCTTTTCACATCCAACTCTATTAACGGAGGCAAATTAATATTCGTTCAAAATAATTTCAAAACATTAATTTTAAGTCAATAGAAAATGCTTTCAGATCGAATTTGAGCAAGTGCGATTTTTTCAGTTTTAGAAAGGAACGAAAACATCCCAAGCAAAGGGCACATCCGCGAACTGCAAGATCCAGCTTCTTAGAACATTCAGAAAATGTAGTCTTTTATAAGGGAAATAAATTATTATTCCTAATTTTTACTTACTTTTTCATGTATATCACCTTTGAATATGCTTCGTAGAAATGCCGAACTATGCAACAATGAAATATCAATTAATGCATGTGAACTTTTGGAATTTTGATTTAAGAGTACGAGCGTGAAGTTAAAACTTCATTATATTTCGTGCCCAAAGGGTTTTCAAATTGTTAGGACGTTTCTGCGTTCTAGCTGTGGGAAGAAAACGCCTTTATTACACTCAACTTTTCACTCAGCTTTCTCAAAACGGCATTTAGTGCGCTTATATCTTTTGTGCTCCAATCCTTTTAAAATGCGAACACGTAAACAAAAGTTCTATCTGATGGTTCTCGGCTTTCGAAGCGAGGAAACTAGACTACAACTTATCAAAGTGGCAGGTACTACGTACATCTGAAACAGTTAAGAGAATTTGATCATGCCCTATTCACGAGACACTTCCACCGGCAATGCCTCTCGACGCATATGTAGACAGTAGGCAAAGAATTTATTGGAACACGGAGGAAGGAGAATGTTGTTGAAAATAATGGAAAAAGTCTGAATCAGTTTGGAGAATTCTATCATGCCCTATTCATGAGCCAGTTCCACCGATAATGCATCTGCACGTGTGCGAAGAAAGTAGACAAAGAATTTATTGGGAACACAGGAAGGAGAATGATATTTAAAACATATTAAGAACGTCCCTAAGAATTATAGTTATATGACACTTTTTTTCACAGAATCAAACCGTTTTGCTTACATGGACCTTCTTCCCCCCCAAGGGGTCCTTACGTATTACACTTCTCAGAATGGAACATGTTCACGTAACCGACATGATGCCGATAACAGCAGTTCAAGCGTGGTTCGGGTCTCCGAGACCATATCCCTTCATTATATACGATTTTACTTCAACAATCATGAGGCTACCGTTGCACGTTGCTTCTTACAATACATTTCGCTTGTTTGGAAGTTTATAAATTGTTAATGCAATTGTGTATCAAATGTATAGTAGACCTTATCTTACTGAAAACTGACAACCATTAATCTACACAGATGCCAGTGTAAATTGCCATGAGTCTAAACTAAGAAACAATCGTATTAGTTTTCAGCGGTAGTTTAAATCGTTTGAAACTAGGAAAAAATTTGCCAGAACTTATCAGGAGTGAGGCAAACCATATAATTTATCAATTTTTGACTTGCAGGCGGTATTTGCTTGACGGCAGTAGATACAATGTTTTTGGATAGTACGATGTGTTAAGTTGGGGCACGATAGTGTTTTTGTTACGTAGTAGCACTGAAAATGACAATTATTTGTCTTGAAGCTGGCGGTAGACGGACGTACGAGGGAGTCGCTGTGGAGTTGGGAGAAGTTACGCGAAAGTGGCAACGCCACGTCAGAAACTTTCGCGAATAGTCAAGTTGTTTAAGCGAGTTATGTTGATTAATAGTTAAATGACTAGAGAAGACAATAATAATTTGATGAATATTAATATTGTGCGACAGAAATGGCAGAGGATACAGCTGACAAGACGTTGGATGGAGATGTACGTACATGGTAATTACGTCAATTTTCTGATTGATTAGTGTCCCTATGCGTGCCAACGGCTAAAGTCATTGCTTCCATAGGTATAGGGCATGTGGAAAGTTATGGTAATCCTCTCCCGCTCAATGGCGAGATCCGGCGCTGACGTACACATCAGTTTTCTCAACCACGTAGCTCCCAACCGCGAGTCACTGCCCTAGTCGGAAAGAGCTCTAAGCTCCGGACTGGTCTCCCGGCGTGTGGTGCTTGTATGTGTGTGTGTGTGTGTGTGTGTATGTTCCTTGGTGTAGTTGGTTTTGAATGCCTGTCATAGTTTTTCGCGGCTCATCATTCTGTTTTTTATTGCGTTGTTTTTTGTTTTTTAGATAAATTAACCTTCCCCCATACGAGGATGGGGATTAGGTTGTCGGGTAGGTATTGGGTGCACATGAGTTATTTTATTTGGGGTAGAGGGATGTGTGTGTGTGTGTGTGTGTTTGTGTGAAACGGTAGCATGTGGCTTGAAAGATGAAGTAAAGGTCGAGCGCAATTCGTGGCCCTTTTTTTTCGGGGGGGGGGGGCGGCTTAATGGCTATTGCCTGATGCCACAACAAAACATTTCGGGGAACCTACCAATCAGAACAACTGGCGTACTACAATTCTCAGAAATGGTTGAATTTGACCTAGCTATGTATCCAGTGTCAAAAATCCGCCACCGCCAGGTCTCGAACCTCCCAGTCAAGAGGCACTTCAATACCATCAGTTGAGCCCCTTCAGCCGGTATTAATCTTGTCGGCTTCACATTAAGATAACTCCTCAAGAGAAACGAACGTTATTTCGGATTGTCGAGGAGGGAAAGGGCGACATTTCACATTAGAAACCGGGTGTTATTTGCGGTCGGTGGCGAGGCCGGTGGCCAGGCCGGTGGCGAGGCCGGTGGGCCGGTGGGCCGGGCGGCGTGCGCGGACGTCTTGAGAAACGGACCCCGGTGTGGCGCGGTGTGGCGCGGCGCGAGAAAGTGGCGGTGCGGTATACGCGCTCTCGACGGAATGCGGCGAGGAGGCGAACGTTAATCTGTCTTTACATCGGTCCCGCGGTTCCGATATTATAATTAGGTCGTGCGTCGTATATCGCAGGCGCTTGACGCTCTCGGGCGAAACGGTCCTACGGTGCAAATGCTAGCTAGCGCCTCGACTCGAAGCCACCGGAGAAAGTTGTTCTCTTTTCTCAGAGAAGGCTTTTCGGGATTAAAGCGGGAGACGGGTTTTGCAGATATGTATTAATTGTTCAAGATATTTTTTTTTCGTTGGATAAATTATTCGTTTGGCACAGTCATTTATTTTACTTACGCGCAATCACGAGAAAGCGACCAGTTAAGACTGAGGAAACACTATTGCATTGAATCTCATGATATTTATAACAGTCACTTTCAAGTAATCTTTTTTTTAAACATCATTTGTTCCTTTCGATTTAGACATAACATTAATCATTCTTGATGAATAACATTTTCTAATGTACTATTCTTTGATAGACTCTTTCTTCTCTTGGTCAGAGAAACACATTCCGTAAATGGGTGGCTAAGTCATGCTGAATATTGGCACTAGTTGCCTTTCAAAACGATTCAGTTTCTGGTCAATAATAATTGCTGGTTTATCATTTGTATCAAAACTATTGTTATGAGAATAATTATTTCTAATAATAATAATAGTTCTTCCGGCAAGGTCGGTGCGTTGCTAGTGGGAGATACCTGAATAGGAAAACCCCCTGCAAGTCGACGTGAAAGTTGGCGCCGGATCTCGTCATCCAGGAGGAAAGTACACTACCATCTCGCGTGAGAAAAACATGCACAATACTTACAGGACTAATGACCATAACAGTTGTCGCACCCCAAAACACGAAATAATCGAAGTTAGATTAATTCGAAGTTTTCAACGCGTTATACTTCTTATAATTTTACAAATCGAACGATAAAAGAATGGAATACATTGCCTGCAAAAACCTTTGAACTCTTTCCTCGCAGCGTACAACAGTTTAGGAATTTAATTTAGGTTATTATTAAATAAATGAGGGAATTAGCTGACAAAAGTAGGTTATAGAGCGATGCGTCAGTAATATATTGTGAAGTGAGGTGTCGTGCTGTGTAGAACAGAGAAATAATGTAGGAAGTGATTAAAGGGTCATAGTGAAGTGCAGCTGAACAAAAAAAATCAATGCGGAGTTTGATTATGATATTTTTAAGGCAATTTTAAATGTTTTATGAATTAGACTGTTTTATATCATTATTATTTTTTATCATTATGTAATTATCATTATTATTATTATTATTATTATAAAATTTGATTGTTAGCTGTATTATCTTATTTATGTAATTAGCTGCCACCGGGTTATGCTCATTTCCAGTTAAAATACATTTATCTTATAACAGCAATTGCAATTCAATTAAATAATAGATTGAAGACATTTTCACTGAAGTCTCAATTCGATGGACACTCAAGGACGTGAGTAGCACAAGACATAAAACATAATCATGTTTTTTGTGAAATAAATTGTGTGTATTTGAAAAGTTTATATTTTTTAAAGCAAACCATTTGGAAGAAATAAACATGCATCCATCGAAAGACTCTTCTGAACATCGTCATATAGAAGAAAAACATTTTGACTTACATTATGGAAACCAAAGGAGAACTATTTCAGAATTGAATGAAATTCTGTGTTAAATGTCCCACATATTAATACCCGACACTTCGTTATAAACGCACAAGTAATATCTACCAAAAGGACTCGCACTTTCTGATTCGTTGACCGAGGAGGCGCACTGAAAAAATTGAGAAAAAAATATTTCCGTTCTAATCCGCAGCCGCTATCTAAGTTTCGCCACATGCCACAGTTGAATATTCTTATAGCCGGTTATATTTATCGCAATCGTCTATGAGAAAAAATAATGCGTTCTCCCTGGCCTTTGTTACATATGTAATGCACTTATGTTCCGCAACAGGGTAAGCACCTGTAGATGGCCGCAATCGTTGGGGCCTCCAATTAATTCAGCTGCCGCCGTTTTTCCTTTTCACAATGTCGCTGTCCATTCTCCCCTCCTGATGCGATTTTATATAAAACATTTTGTTTTAACACAAAGAAAATATATTGTTCGTGAATTCAGGATACTACCCTTAATCGGCAATTTATTTCCTGCTCCGCTTCCGCGGATATTTTGTTCCGTATTTTAGAACAACTGATTTCTTGAATACCTTCCCCAAGATTTCGCCAATCTCAAAATATCTTGAAGACGCTACTATTTGAGTATTTAAACAAGAATATCACTTAAAATATCTCGACCTACATTCAGGTATCCATTTCTTAAGAGCTCAAGTTGGACTCTGCAAACTTCCGTCCATAGCAACCGAAGCTCCACACCTCAGTTGCCTATTTCTTACTTGTTCACAAAACTTAAAAACAAATTTCTATTTTCATTTCGTAACACCTGACCTGCCCCTTCGTCGCACAGCTGAAACCCACATTGCTCCTTTCCACCGTCCTCGCCTGGCCCCGCCATTCCTCACCCTATCCAATCATTTTGGTACGATCACTGCTGCTACGTGCATCAGTAAACAGATGCGTTGTTGCACACTTCCGGCCAACTTATAGTAAGTTTGATTTGCAATAACTCCAAACTTGAAGGCGATATTGGAATAAATAAAGGGCATTGACAATCGATTTGCATGGTATTCCGTTCCAAAAATAAAACAGAACGATAAACAACAAACCATCCTGACAATTAACTAGAGAAATGGCTATAGCGAAACCTGGAATTGCAAATCACTAGGGACCTAGTAGTTATACGTAGCATTCCACTTCACAAACCTCTATTCCAACCGCTATACCAAGACTATTTCAACAACATAGTAAAGCTCTACAAGGTCAAACTTGCGAAAAATTGAAGAATAAACCGGTTTTGCGAATATTTACGAATATTCAGGAATTTCTTGAAATTTTATAATATCATTCGATGTATATTTCTTAAATATCGTCGTTTTTCTGTAATTTTAATGCAAAAATCTTTTGTGAAAAGAGGATAATTTAATTTTCTCACAACTGAATTTGATTCCTATTAAATGAGAAAAATCGAGGAATCTTTGTACGTTACTCGACAACAAAATGTAATAAAATATTTGGAGGAATGTTTTAGGGTATACTTGTAAAGTACCCCGTAAATTAAAATATCGGTTTCGAATTCAAGAGGCCACGGCATCAGCCTGATCGATGGGGGGGGATCAATTTTTGAGAAAATAGGCCTGACAGTTGCTAGCATTGACGACAGGAAGAGCTTTTCTGTAGGTAATTCGCCTTTTTTCCCGCAGCATTATAATACTTTTTGTATATTGCGTAAGCGGTAGCGAGAAAGTAAAAACGACACTCTTCGCTGAAGCATTACATAATTTTCGCTATACTACTTATAGAGAAATAGACTCTCCATATTTACGTACTTATACGCGATAGTAGAATTCCGATCGATCCTGTCCAAAAGATTCGCCTCTCGGGGAGGTATTATTCACGCTCTGTCCTAGAGACACACTAGATTTTTCTACATTTGTAAGGAACACAGTGTGAGACCTCGAATTTATTAACCCGGGCATGTCTATTTTTTTTTATATTTGCTCTTTTTACGTTTTACAGATTGTATTATTAATTAATAACAATATTTGTAGATTAGTCGTAAAGTGTTGGTGATAAAATAATCGCATTGTCCCTGCACCTTCACACCGAACAGTACATAAACATGTTGGAGAGTGTTGATGTAGACTCTCAAAAGATGTCACCTCTTCGTAGTATATGGTTTAGTAGTTAAGTCGGTAGTTGAACTTTCGTTTCTCCTCTCTAGTTTCGAATGTGAATTCAACTACAACTGCAATTACGCACATTGTACCAACTACATTTCGCAATTAGTAAATCAACAGTTAAAATTCAGTCTACAAGTCTCCACAAGCACCACACCTACCTGCAGAAATAATAAATCTATCTATCTATCTATCTATCTATCTATCTATCTATCTATCTATCTAAGCAAACTAACTGCCCAGCTCTTGCTGCAGTATCCGACGCGTCCACTCCACTCTTGAGCCCCGACTGCCCCGTGCTGTATCACCTCGTGCTACGCAGGAGACCGGGCGTGGCGAGCACAGCGTCGGGCAGCTTAGATGAATCTGCGGCGGCGGGGGCGGCGGGAGGTCGCCTCCAGGGGTTAGGTGGCGCGCGCTCGCCCCCCGGCTATCGCTCTGCGGTCGGCGGCACCGCCTGCGGCTTCGCGGCGACGCGTGCACAGAGATGCACCGCTTCGACGCGTGCACCGAGAGGGACGGGCGACGGTGGGAGCTGCGGTAACAGTGGCTCAGCCAATGCGAAGCAAAGAAGTTTCCGAAAAGGTATGAACGCATCAAAATTATAAAACACGGAGTGTCCAACAGAAGCGCGTTTAGAATCACCATGAAGGGGGTCACATGATATTTTGTGCTACTTATGTTCCCACTGTCTCGTCCGGGGGAAGAATCAAATTTAGATCTGATTTGTAATAATGATTTTACTGGTATAGTCCCGAAAAGACAGGATTCAATAATAATAATAATAATAATAATAATAATAATAATAATGATAATAATAATAATAATAATTATTATTATTATTATTATTATTATCATTATTATCATTATCATTATCATTATCATTATTATTATCATCATTATTATCATCATTATTATCATCATTATTATCATCATTATTATCATTATTATTATTATTATTATTATTATTGAATCCTGTCTTTACTTTACCAAACTTATCTAATTATGATAGCGCTCTTAAAATAGGGAATTCAATCCTTCGTGTCTCACATCTCCATTACATTAAATCTGAAATTCTATGCAGACACAGTCATATGCTGCAAATTACAAGTATTAGCGTACACCACAAGCGAATCTCCACGAGGAAAATTGTAAATAAAACGTCCATATATTCCCTATAAAATTATGAGTCTGAGTATCACATGCTTTCATGTATGTATTCATGCAAATAAAATTGTTGTTTTCAACTACTTAATATGCATTTCTTATGTCCATAAATTCTATCATTTTCTAGACTCGTCTCAATTGAGTTTGCTGTATGCTTTCGTTGTTGGTTAAAGAAGCAAAGCGTGTGACATTTCCCCCAACAAATTTCCAACCCCGTCTAATCACGCAGACCAATTTCTTGCCATGTTCGGTTAGTCAGAGTCAGGGAAATATGAAGCAAGTGCAGACTACGCTGATTCGAAGCAGACTCTCACTCATCGCAAACATCAATCCTCAGGAACATATTGGAACGACCGACCTATGAACGAAAAGGTGTAATCCAAGTTTCTCAAACTGTAAATTGCGGGCTACGACTTAGCCGGTTACTATTATTCGACAATTATTAACAACTTTATTGTCACCTCACGATTCAGAAAAAGAAATGAAGATGTGCTAGCAAGACCGAATTGATTGATTGTTAGTGATTCCGGGCGCGTCCACGGTGAAGATTATTAGTGTAGTGCATGATTTTCTCGGGAGGTGGCGGTGATCTTTGCTCCGCTGGATGACGAGATCCGGCGCTGACCTACTGTCGGTTGGTGGGATTTTCCCCAACCAAATATCCAGCGGGCTACCGCCACATCAGGGACGAGCTCTTAAGCTCCCATTTGGCCTCCCTGCATGTGTTAGTGTAGTGCATGTTGGTGTGTCTGTAAGGATAGGACTGCGAAGAGGAAGAAAAGACTATGCGATGTCCGTGGCTCATTTGTTAGGGAACTGCTCCGGCATTCGCCAGGGAAAACTACTGATCAGAGCAACCGGCCGCTAGAATTCTCCTCTAAATAGCGACTGAATTCGACCTACTTGACAAGATAGTGTCGAAAATTATGCCACTGTCAGGTCTCCAGGTCAGTCACTGCAGTGACGTCAGTTGATGCCACGAGCAACCTTAGCAAGACAACATATGGACCACATTTTTAGACACTGTAGAGTCAAATAGACGAGGAAAGATGCCCGCCCCCAAAAGAAGAATGAATAAACTTCTGTTGAAAGAAGAGGGAGACAGAGAAGACACTGGAAGAATGGATTAACTGAAGGCATGGAAGGAAGAAAACTGCAAGAAAACTACTGAGACAATCATAGGAAATGAAAGCTAGGATGCGATAAACAAATTTATCTCGTAATATTGTTAGAAGATTCTCCCAGACATCTCAAAAAATTAATGAGTATATGCATTGCTATTCGCTAGAACAAATTGGTTTTTTAAATGTTCCATTGAATACAATGTATAGAAACGCGAATCAGTCTGCTATTGATTTTGCTCTCGCAAGAAATGCCTTTGGAAAAATAGCTAAAATAGACATGTTGATAGACTTTGTATTCTTTTGTTTTGTATATTTGTGATGTCATTAGCTAGGGTTGAGAAAATTGACTTTGTATACTTTGTTGTTGTTTTTTAAATTTGTGATGTGATAGTGTATATGGTATCTTTTTGAAGGTTGTGATGTGGAAGCAGTGTGGTGTGGTGTTAGTTTGTCCGTGTATGTAATAGTTTTGTATTGGGCGATTGCCTGTGTGATAAAAAAATAAATATAATTACAGAAATAAATGAAAAATAATAATTATTCGATATCACGTGTGGCTGTTTGTTAAAAAATTCTCTGCCATTGGTATTGTTGGGTGACATGGCGTTGTGTCGCGTCCTAACACACCAGCGACCACCCATGCGACCGACGCCCGCGCATAATGCAAGGACGACCCCGACAGAGGTTGCCCGGCGGCGCCTCTGGCGGGGCTCGCTCCAACCTGCCCCCGGGCGACGCGCGGCCGAGCCGTGCCGTGCCAAACCAGTGAGCTCTGGTGTAGACTGGAGGCAACACCCTGGGCTGAGAAATCGTGACTGGCCGCCATGGCGGTGAACATCCGTTGAGTCCTCGTAATCTCAGAACCAAATTAAGCCTCTCGTTCCAATTTTAAACATTTAGTATTTTTAATTCTCACGAAAGCGGCAATAAAAATTGAAACTAACCATATTTGATTCTTTGAAATATTGCAATTTCACTACAATACTTTAACAAACTTCAGCCCCCTCTTCACCCATTTCGTCCATTGGAACCCTTCACTCCGAACATAGATCTGGAATTAAACCAACATTCAATTCCAATATTTACATAACATTTTCTGAACGTTTACGTTAATGAAAAGTACGAAAACTGTCAAAAATGATTTACTGATGGATAAATACGCGACCAAAAATCTGGATGTGCTGCGGTTTCTATAACATCCTCAAACATTATATCATGCCGTCCTCCAGATTTCCTCTCTATTTTGTCCTGTGAGGCCTGGGCTATCTCCAAAGTCATTGATTACACCGCCCAAAATGAATAAATGAACACATTCATTTTTTATGAACACTTATCATTAAGATATAAATGTATTCTTCAGAATTGTAGTTGAAGCAAGAGGAGGACATTTTTTAATTTTTTTTCCGCACAATCAGGCATTTTAACGAACATGTAACCCGCACCATTCTGTTAAGCGCGCTTTATGCTATCTAAAGTCTCAATCTAATAACAATATGTCGTCCGGTTTTTAAGTAAAAATCGTTTAAAGAAAATAAAAATTGTCTATTTGATACAACATTTCGCAAAAAATACTTATGTTTGATGCAAAATCGATCATGGGCGTTCAGGAAGGCACATTTCATTAAGAAACAAAATTGTATCTCCGTAATTGTAGATGACTGAAAAAGCCGAAAATTGTTTGAATTTTTTTCAAGTGTCGAAAAACCAGGGGTTTCAAACATGAGATCAGCATCATTCTCTTAAACATCCTTCAGATCAACAAAATTGCATAAAAAATGGAGCAGTTTAAACAAAAATTAAAAATGGTTTATATTTCACGCAATATCATGAACAAAGTGCTAAAATTGTCGAAAAACTGTACATAAACTTATTTGAAAATTATCTCTAAGGAACAGATTTTCTAAAGGGAATAAATATTTTTTTTATAATTTTAGTTTGATGACGGCAAAAAAAATAATTAATTTTTGCAATTTTCGAAAAATCTGAGTTTTTAACGAAAACAAGCCTCAACCGTTCTGTTATAACTTCCTTTACACTATTCTTCAACAAAATTTAATCAAAATCCGCCATTTTTTTGAAAACGTTGATGTTTCAAATTGAAGGGGCCTCAACATTAGCCAGATAAATTCGGGTATATCAATTTTGGAGAAAATAGGCTGAACTGTTTAGCTGCTAGCATTGGTCACACACGAACTGACAAACGTTTTGCCGTCAATCGACCTTTTGGTATCAAGGACTCATAAAATGGATTCACTACACCACGTGAGGATAAGCAATAAGTTTTGCAATAAGTTTTTCTACCGACAATTCGGCGTTTTTTCGCTCAGCATTACATAACTTTCTCTTAAGAAGTTCCTTATTAAGCGCAAAAATGATGAAATAAAAAGTAAACTTGGTCGCATATGAAAATTTTCCTTAAAAAATTGGGGGTGTTCCTAAAAAATGTTTGGCTTTCTCAAAATGCGCAATATAGAGCTAATTTTCTAAGAAAACATTTTAGTTTCCGATAAACTTCATAAATCATTAGAAGCATTTGTGCAATAAATGCAATAATACATGAATCGTGAAAATATTAACATTAGAGTTATAAAGATTCTGGAGTGACCTCAAAATCAGACATACGCATGTTTATACGTGAATTCTACTAATAAAAGAACAAAATATAGAATCGTTTTTGAACAATTTTGACAAATGTTCCAAACATTTCTTGCAAAGTAGCATGAAATTCAAAAGAATTTCTTTTAAACTCGTAGGACCGCGAGCCAGACCAAAAAGTTGGGAGTACATTTTTTTCCCTCGATTACTTGCAAAGCGAATATATAAACCATCAAAAGTTGTTCAATTTTTCCAAGTATTATTTAATAGATACATTTAAAGCCCTTGCTAGGCGTAAACTCTTGGGGAATTTCCGTCCATTAAGTTGCAGGAAATGTGGTACTGTGCAGTCTCTTTCCTGCAATGGCGTCGCTGCGTGACCGCTAGTTCAGCAAACGAGTTGCGCATCTGATCCGGCGAGGCGGCGATACAGCCAAGACTGATAGAGGATGGGACGGCTGGGACAACTTGCCCCAGATACTCACGTAATTGGGGTCCCAAAAATTTGTACAAAATTTATTTCCTTTACTATATATTTTTTGAAAAACATTAACTGTAGTTGATGTGACTCACTTTAAAATATATTAATTATTGATAATAATAAATAAGGGGAAATTTGGTTGAAAATCGGAGCCTCCATGGCTCTACTGATACGGCCCCTTGTTTTCTCTGTGCACCCTGTATATACCAATACTGTACTTTTGAAGAAATATTATACCGGTTTGACAGAAAACACAAAATCATAACGAGATGTTTTATCATTAAACGATAAACCAAATATTTGAGTAATTTTATTTATCCATCCACAAAGTCGAGGCGCAAACAGAAAGAAAGCGATTAAGTGCGAAACTTCGTGATAAGAGACTCTTCCCTCGTCTCTTTCATTAGGCCACTTTTCGTCTCACCCACCCACTCTGCTTCGCCCTCTCACCGCCCTGTCGGTTTCTCTCCGCCCCCCCCCGACCGCAAAGGAGACGTCTCCATCCGCGGCAAGCACTCCACCCTCGCAAAGTACACAGCGCTGCGCTCCCTTTATACGCGGTCTATTAGAGCGCTCGCTAGGGGGGGCGCAGGCGGAGAGGAACGAGCACGGGTTGGGGCGGCGAGAAGAAGTGGGACGAGGCGGAGCGGGTAGGGTGGGGCGGCGAGCAGGAGAAGAACGGGCGGGGCGTGGAGGGTGATTTCAGGTCTGAGCGTAGAGCGGGTGGGGAAGGCCGGGCGGGGGGCCGGGGTGGCGGTGGTGGGTGGCGAGGAGGAAAGAGGAGGGCGGGTGGCAAGGGGCGAGCGAAGGCGGCGGGGGGCGGCAGGATGTAGCTTGCCGGGAGGGCGATGGGCGGGGCGGAGCGGGGCGGGGCGAAGCGGGCGCGTTTTGTGCGATAAAGCAAACACGCGGAGTGTCTTTTGTGTGCTCAGGCAAAATACCTGGACAGCCTCCGGCTCCGCCACCACCAGCCGCTTTTCATCCCTCTCTCTCTCCCCTTTCCCCTCCCTGCAGTCCGCAAGCGCCTGCGCTGCCACCAACAACTTTTGCTTTTTGCGGTGCCCTGGAAATTAGCTCAGCCGGGAAACGGATTTTGAAAGAGTTCGCTGAGTGCTTCAAGAGATAGAGGAACGAGGACGAGTATGTGGGGTGGAGACGGCCGCCGGGGCATTAGTCCAGTCACCTGGTGCTCAAAAGGGCCCAATCCAGGAAAACATCACGGATTTTTTTTCTTCTCAGCGGTTCTATGTGGTTTTGGTGGCGCTGAATTCAAATTTTATGTTTGCCTCCGAAAAAAATCGGTTTTAAAGAAAAAATTGAAAAAAAAATCGCACTATTTTCAGTTATTCGCTAATATCCCTACAACGCGACGATGCGTTTTATAAAAAAACACCATATGCGAACTCTTTTTCATAAAATTAAAATTAATATATGCATTTTGTAGAGGGTTTTGTCACCTTAAATTTTGTATATAGTGGTCGTTTCGATCCAATGGAGATAGTGGAATTAAAAGTAAATAACTGAATATAGTTCTTTTTTCTTTTGCTTGCAATTTTCTCCAAAAACCCGATCGCTTTCGAGGTGGCAAACATAAGATTCAAGTTCAGCACTCCCAAAAACATACACAACCGTCAAGAAAAGTGATCTAGCTTTTTTCTGGATTAGTTACCTAACAATGATGAACGCATTGATAATTAACAATGAGGAACGCATTAAAAGATTTAAGAAACAGTTAAAGACTTAAACGACTTTCAGATACCTCACTAAAAATATATTCTGTCCAAGGAAACGAGGACGGCAGTCCTATGGAAGGAGCTGTTAATTCATAATTTGTTCATCCTGTCGGTTCTATGGTCGCGGATGATTAGCGTCTGGAGATCAGAGTCTGGAAAACTCTTAAGAACTTCGAAAGCACAGTTCCAAAATCGGCACGAAATTTATGAGAAAAAAATAACCCAGACAGCCTTCCGGAATCATACTTTTCTTACAAAGCACTGTCGCAGTGTGTATGGCCTAAGAAACCTCACTTAAATGCTCAAAGAAACCGCATCACCTAAATAAAATGGGCATTCTGTATTTTCTAATCCAATCTGCTCTCAGACATTTTAAATAATTATTAGTAGAAATTGGTCATCGTATATTTTATGTGGATTATATGATGTTAATGTTTCCATTACCTTCATAACTCACATTTTTGCAAATCAAATGGTGTATTTTTAGGATATTGCAGATTATAATTGTGCTGTACAATGCACTACTATACATTGCATGTTTCGTTTACTCTTATGTCCCCAGAGGCATGGCCCCTCGACAACACACACTCGAGAAAACGATTCGGTCTATTTCAGTATTCACGCGCAATTCTATTAATTTTATCCTTTCTCCATCGTTTTTGTTCCCTTACGAGGCGAAGAGTAACTTTATCTCGTGGACTTTTGAAAGAATATTTGGTCCAAAATGGCCGGAATAAAGAACTGGAAATGGAACAAAATTTAAAAATGAAAAGTCCTTCTAACACCAATTACAGATCTTGCTTGTTCTATTACTGAAACAATTTTGTATATGAATTATTGAAATATATTTGATTCTTGGGCATGAAATATCGAAGAATAGTTTTATCATAGTTAAAATCGCGTATTGGGTTGGCTATGTAATATTTTCTGCATTTCAACACCATAATAGTCTACAAAATGCTTTTTAATGAAATTTTCGTTTCAAAAAACTCGTGAAGTCAGCCGGTAATTATAGTCGAATGACGTGATAAAAAAACTCGAAGTTAGGTTAAAGTGCAAACTTTCATTTAACCTACAACATGAATATCCGCCGGATAATGGCATTTAGATCTTGAGCTAAAGAAAATTAACCTATTATTGTTATTGTTATTATTAGTAGTAGTATTAGTAGTATTGAAGCTATTACGTCACTACCCAAATCAAAACCTCCCACTCTCTGGTAGGGTAGATAATAAAAAGAACTTACCAAGTGAGCTAGCATCTTTATCAATTCTGTTATGAAGATATATAGACCACTAGTTCTTAACAAAATTGCGAATTTTCCTGTAGCACTATTTTTTACGGTAAAACAGTAGTTTGCTAGTCACATTAACACGCCTCCCACTCACTTACCTTAAAACGGATTATTTACACTTCTATTTACATATATCTTTATAAATTTTGTTATTTCTAAAGTTTCCGTTGTCTCTTTATTTCCATCTTACCCTGTCTCTAGCTATGCGGTCCCATAAATATTTCACTAACCTATTTCAAAAACCTTATACTAAGTAATAAATAATATTGCCTTGCCTGAAACTCAAAATACACTAAAAGGTAGTAACGGTATATATTGCGAAACTCGGGGAAACAGATCCGTTTTAGCTTTTTCTCTGAAAGTATAGAAGTTACTTTTTATCTTAACACCTCTTTCGAAAAGATACCCGTCATTACATGCAACGACACACGATCAATTCACGAAGTTTTTCAATTTATTACCAATAGCGAATGCTTAAATTATTCAATTACACGATTCTTCTGCGTCTACAACAGTCTTTGAAGAGACGTAAATCAAAAATACTCAAATACAGGGGTGTCCAACAAGATGTTACCACTTACGTATATGGTTCTTCATAACTTTTAATTTTTATTTGTTGCTGACAAGATATGAGCCCACAATACAAATTTCAGCAATGCTTCAGTAAGGATCCTTCAGGCCGTTTAACTATCCGGCGACTGCATGAGACTTTTGTGTGCACCGGGTGTCTGACCAATGGCTGTAAAGGACACAGTGGACGTCGAAAAAATATTCGAACAGAAGATAACATCATAAATGTTGAACCACTGTAACGAGGAGATTAAGTCTGGAAATGAGGAAATTAAAACTGGAGATTAAGACTGGACGAGATTAACACTGGAAACCGGAACCGAAATCACGTGTACAAGTGTCTCAAAGATCTCTCCGACACGATCTGGGAATGAAGCCGTACCAGTTCAAATGATGCAGGCCCTTTCTGACTCTGATAAAATGGCTCGTGAACGAGCTGCAGAAGTGTTATTGGAAATGTCGCACATAGACCCTGTGTGGTTTTTTGTCAGACGAAGCCACATTTCAAGTCAGCAGCAACGTGAACAGGCAGCAACAAACAGGACAGACGTTTTGCCGTCAATCGATTTTTCGGTATAAAGGACGCACAAAACATGGATTCTGGCTACACAACGTGTCAGAGGAATTTGTTTTCTATATTTAGCAATTGTATTTCCTCATTTTTCGTTACCAGGGCCCGGTGATAAACAGGTTTTGTGCCGAAAATTCGCCGTTTTTTGGCGCCCGATTACAATATTTTCTCTTCATGCATTATTAAGCGCGAGAAAGTAAAAAGTGTACAGAACATTATTCTCGAGATTCTATTGCTTTAAGATACTGTTAGTGCAACAGAATATAGCACAGAATCTGTCGTACTAGTTAAGTTTCCTAATCTGTTGAGTCCGGGCTAACTTTTCGGTTTTTCTCCATCCTCTTCCCAGTTCATACGTAACGGTGCCTAAAATACATTTTCTTCCTTATTATCTCAATTTTCACTCCCGTATAGTTAAATTGAAATACGACTTTAAAATAGTATAGAAGATTGAAACCTGTTTTTATACGCAGTATTTGAGAAAATTTCGTTCAAGTATTTCTGAGTAGTAGAGTAGTAGTAGAAGTATCCCGCCGCCGCGACAGCTGTTCAATCACGCCTTTTCGTATTTGTGTTCGTTAACGGCTCCCGTTACATCATGCTTTCACAAAAGAGAAAAACCAGGTCTTTGGAATCTTTAAAGTTAATTTTTTGGCATTTAGTTAATCTAGTGATATTGTTAAGTGATGATTTCTTTTATTTAAATGTATATACATTTTTAGATATGTGCTAGGGTGCTTTGATTATTTGACTGAGACAATTTGATTCGAATATGCGAAGAATATATTTCATAACACCACCATTCCACAATATCTAAAAAAATTACCTCCTAATACAAAGATATAATACAATGCGGCGTAAAATACCAAGCGCGCCTTGACCAACACCCAAACGCCCTGGCCATCGATCTTCTGGATAATAGTGAAATCCTTCTATAACTCACATCTTCGATATGCCATTCCCATGAAAGTAATTTAGTAAGAAACACTAAATTTTAATGATGTTATCATCAAGAACAAATTGACTGAATGTAAAAAACAAATTAAAAATAAGCTATATTTATTTATTTATTTGAGTCTTGGAGTAAGAAGCATGAGATTGGCATTTATGAATAAGTTGGCCAACATGCGATAATGTCAACGAAGTCATTATACTGGCAGTGACCTCATGTGCTGTGAATATAAGAGTCTCAATGTTACAAATCGGTTTGTTTCATTCCATTAAGACATCACTTTTTTAATAAAGTAATTCAAATTAGTGAAGCATCTTTTACGAAAAAACATTCGCGAGCATAAGTTTTTTTTAAATTATTGAAGAAGTTATACAATAGAGAATAGACATGTTTTGAGGAATCAAATGATTCCTCAAAAAACATACCTTACCGGGCGGCCACAAAAAACATACCTCACCAACATACTTCATGGACACCGCACGTACTATCTCTCGCCCTAGGAGTTATCCTCCAGAAATTATACTATTGTCAGCATTTTTTCTCTTGGAGTACGAGTTGAAAACATCCTAATTTAAAATTTTATATCACATATCTACAGACTGTTTGACCAAATTTTACTTTCGATTGTAAACAATGAGGAATAATATTTAACACAGAAAGAAAATATGGGAGCCGAAGTCAATCTAATCTATATTAGGTAACACAAACTTATGAAAATTCTTGCAATAGACTAAATTTAATGATAAACATAGTTTATTTAGAGGAACTAATCCATACATCATTTAACTATTAACAAATAATTATTTCAATGACACGTTCAAATCAACGTGTAGATATTTTAATCTGTAGGTATAAATGGTGATTTGACTCGCGCTTGGCACGAACATACTACATTAAAATGATGGACGCAAAATACAGCTTCCGTAGCATGAACTCTGATTGTCACGATATACATTTCGAAACCATTGATGCACTTGAAGTAGTCACTATGAATTAAACTACGTAACAAACATACCACACTATATTATTCTTTCAATAAAATCATTATTTTCATTGCTTAGAATCTTTGTATCTTGTATTATGTTGTTATTCATCTTCATATATTCATAACATATTCTCTTCATGTATTCATTAGATATTCAAATAAATATAAGATAAGCACCTTTTGCACATTTCTTGCTACGGTAACAAATTTCAAACCAATCCAAATTTTGATATAAAACAACTACATATTTAAGAATTTATTGATTTTGGGGGCACCGATTATACTGGCCGAAATCAGACTTGAAATATCTTACAGTCTTCTAATATGGAAATATCCGCGGCAAAATTGTAGCCATATTTACAAAATTTGTTTGGAACGTTTTCCAAATTTCGGCATTTTAATTTCGAATTATTAAAAAACTGAGCAGAGTTCGAGTAGTTTTTTCTTCAATTGCGTCTATTTGCAGACAAATTTACTGATGTGGAGTCAGTGAAATAAGAAAGATGTTTTATAAATCTTTCAGATGCTGTGAAAGTATAAGGAAAAGTATTAAAACTGAAAATGATTTTCTAGAATATACTAGTTAAGAGGGAATTGATGCGATATATTATGCAATATATTACAATTACACGGAATGAAATTTATGTATTAAAAGCGATATTCGATTGTTTACAAAATAGTTTTTAGTTGTTTCTTTTGTCGGCAATTGTCATAGTGGGACGTAATAAATGAGAGACGAATTGAAAAATTAAATAACATATAGAAGGAAAGGCAGTTTCTTCTTGGAATTGAAGTAGAAAGAAAGTCGGGCGAACGTACGATTTTATACCAATGAATATTCATCATACAGATTCACGAGATTGATTTTGATACTACGGAATAAAACGCTTTCCGTAAATATATAGCCTTCACAGATTTTCGACAATTTCGAAAGTACATGTCGACACCGAATTATTACATATTTTCAAGTTTTTACTAAGCTCGTTTTATTTTATTGCGCAACCATTGATATTTGCTAATTTTCAATAAGAGTATATTCTCAACTACCTTTATTCACAAAAAAACGTGCATTATCTTTACGCAAAATGTTCAAAACTAAAATCGCCTAAGTTACTTACCGTGACGTTCTTCCTTAAATTAACTGTACCTGACCTGTTTTCTGCATCAGTTTGCTCCATTTATGTCACACCTTTTGTCGATGATTCAATTTGGCTTTCAATGAAACATCTCCGACTTCAGGAATCAGATCTCCCACACTTGATGAATAGTCGACCATTTCAAAACACCACTGGCACAAACAAGAAACAGTTGATACAACTTTCGCAATTGACTATTTTTATATTTTTATTTCACTAAACTCCATTGTTGCAGAATATATTACAAATTTCAAAATTGATACATAATGATGTTTTTTGAAGACAAAATAATGTTATTACATGTGAGGTTCCATCTACGATATTTACGTTACTACTTACGTCATAACCACTGTGAAATCAAATAAATATTTGTTTCGTGAGTGTTCGACACCATACACAATTATAATAATTAAAATGTACGATATTTTGTTATAAAGTGGCTTTCTTTGGAGATAGCTTAGTTCTTCATATCAATTATAACTCACAAAAATTGTGTTACAATAATTGTGATTTTTTATCTGTTCTCTGTATTAAACTGCGACATTGCGTAATTTCTCAATAATATCCTGCAGCAGTGTTGCCAGGTCAAAGGTTTTACCCCTTAATTTGAGGGGTTAAATCCCTTTGAGGAGTTTAATAGCTTTTTCTACGATTTGATGAAAATAAAAAAAATCTGTAATTTGAAAATGGGTTGCCACAAAAATATGTAATTTCATATCGATAATTCACTTAATTCACATAATTTTATATCGATAATCACTCGTAAGTGGTTAGAGCGAGATATGTGATGTATTTAATATTATTTTTAAGGCATTAATCGAAAAACGGGACATTCTATGTTCTTGTAAGGTTTGAATATATTTCACTGACTAGTAACTAGATTAGACAATATTTTTGAACATAAAGTTTGTGCTTTTAAAATTATCTCTTATAGTGGTTTGACACAACCGACAAGAAATTTTAAAATTGTTAGAAAACTAGCAACTGAAAATGTTTTCAAAAACTTACTTACGTAAGTAGCATCATGAAGAATCAATGTGAGCAATATGAAGAACGTCCGCTGATTCAAACAGGAGATTTATGCAAAATAATCAACCGAAGATCCGAAGGCAAACGTTCGTGAGCTTTCTAGAGAATCGGGACGGAAACGCACCACTTGGCAACACTGCGCGCGTAACGCCTTTCATTCAAATCGAGTGGCAAGTTCTCGGTAAGAGTCCTTACACTCCTCAGTCCCCTGGACTCAATAAAAAGATCCTCATTCCTGGAAAACATTACCTTTGATATTAAATAGATTCCCAGCAAAGCTTAAGATGGATATGATGATCTCTAGGTTCTGAATTATTCCCTTCCAACAGTATACTCATTTATCCGTTCTGGATGAAACAACATGATTTTTATTTGACCCCGTATGAATCGTTCATTTTTCAGATATCAGCAGTTTTGAAACATATTCCTAATGAATCACTTTGGTATTACACACACACATACAAAAACTCGTATTCCAAAAGCGGACATTTTTAGATTGCCCAATATTTGCGTACTTCCATAACGGCACTGTTTTTTTAGTTTTATAGTTTCGTTTTTTAATACATATTTTTCTGTTTTGCATGGCCCTTTTATGATGGACCAAAGTTATAGGCGTAATATTATGCAGTTTATATTTCAAATGTATTCGTATTTGAGTCTCAATAATGAGACAAAATGAGACCTCGAAACGTTGGCAGAGATAGATTTATAATAATAAATATGTAAAGAAAAATTACTGACTGTCCATAATAAATCCTTGACCATCCTCTTAATCGGGATATTATTTTCCTTTTTGATGCTCAGTATAGTCTCTATTATGTAAGTAGCCTATATTTATTCAAATATAACTAAGCTAAAAACTCTTATAGGCATGAAAATCATTTGAACGAATTAGCACATTTTATGAAAAGGAACGAATCACAGGAACAAAGAAGTAATGGAAAAAAACTTCGGTTAAAAGAAAGTTTTTATAAAAAGTATCATTAGATTTTCTTCAATCATAGAATGAGGAAGACAAAGATACCTCCTACGTTTTTTAACTCGCACACAGCGTGAAAATACTTAAAATTAAACTGACACAATGTATGTACAAACGTTATGTAAATAGTTTTTATTCATACTTTTAAGTATTAAAATATAGGTGTTTACTGTAAAATATAAATAGTATATACAGTTAATATTTTTCATATTTCTTCAATATCCATATCTTTACGTATATTTTAAACACGAAATTATTATGATATAGATTTGGTGTTTTTTTGACGTTTTTCGCAGCGCTATCTAGTGTGGAATCCTTAATACCACTTGGCAACACTGGCAAAGATGGGAAAACGAAAGAAAGGGCAGAGTTGAAAATCGAAATTTTGTAATGACTGGACCAAATATTTTAACTTTTGCATGGCCAAGCGAAACATAGTCGTTAGTGTGGGGGACCCAAGTGACGCCCACCAACTATTGTTTGAAAAACGCCGTTATCTTGAGTGTAGAATGTTGTTTGCTCTATTACGTGCATTGTTTATCATCATACAATATTGTACAGGAACATTTATGTAAATTTAGCAAATATTTTGTAATAAATTGAAACATTGGAAAAACATTGCTCTTGCATACTCATTTAAGTCATGTTATTTTTGGAATAGCTATTATATTAAACATTTGTAACTTCTCATAATTAATATTACAAGAACATTTGCATATACTTATAGAGAACTTTATGAAATATATATGAAATTTCAACCATTGAAATACACTGTCTAATATCTCGCTCACTCATACCTGACGTAAAAGCAGTTTTTGACAACAAACGCAACATAACTGACAATAATGTCAAACGCTGAGTTGCAGAGTAAAACAGAAGACAATCGTTAGATACCAGAACTGATACAATAATGTCATATTAGTACTAACGTTATAGAATGGTGATCAAACAACGGCAAAAAACAACAGATATATAAATGTGAACGTCGAAATATCAACATCGAGGAGTATAAATGAGGGGTGACTTGAGTATAGAACCATTTCTATGTAATACAAAACCAGTATTACTATAAATGTCCAAATAAATAAAGATTTACATACGTGATACAAAACAATTTAAGGAAGTTAATTTAGAATTAATATGTTGATTCGTTAATTATAAGGAAAAAAGTAAACAGGTTTCCTTAGCTGTTGGTGCTCGGCCATGTGAGAGTTAAAAAAATAATGTTATTGCCGAAAAATATTTAAGATGCTATCAGAAATCTTTGTACATTGAGTGGATCCAATAACTGTATTCATTGCACTGAGTTGCAGAAACGCAGAATGGGGGTCCGCGGTTTTGACGTCAGTAGCGCCCACTGCCCCGCGCGTTGTCGGGAGCCGACGGACGCGAGAACGGGGCGAACACCCCCCCCCCCCCACTGCCTTCATCAGACACCGCGCCACACAGTGGGCGGTCGCTCAAAGTAACACGAAATGCGCGCGTACAAAAGAGGAAAAGAAAACAAGAGAAAGTAGGTCTTGGCTGACAACGAGACGCAGGCATTTCTGCCAACATTTCGGTCGCGCAACTGCGACCTTCCTTGGGGCAAAATTAAGAAAGTCTGCAATATGGTGACCAAAACGTTAGCAACCACGCAAAGAACAATCGAAGGGAGACAAGAATATAATGACTTCCGCGAAGATTTTTTTTCAAAGGGACAAGTAAGATTTTAATTCAAAATGCTCCATGCAGTAAGTCTATCGCTAGTTGTCTTCAAAGATGTGATGCAACGATCTGAAGTCATGTTGCACAATAGTAAATTAATTGAAAAAACAACGCTAATTACAAATAATACGCTGTGTAATTTTGCAACCTCCCACTGCAGCTCTAAAAAAATAAAAGAGAGCGATTAATTTCTAAAAGTATTTCTTCACAGAGCTACAAGCCTTCAGAAAGTGATAAAATCTTTTTTTTTAAAACATCAAAGTAAATATTTGGAATTTGAATCAATGGTCAGAATTCTACGGTCAGCTATTCCCCATACCTGAGTCTAGTTTAATTCCCACTCTTGGGAGGTGAGAGGTGTTGAACATGACGTATTCCCTTCACCGTACTTAACACTGCCTATCTGAGCTATTTTTCTTCACACACCTACAGAAACTAAGACAATTTCAAACGAAAGCTGCAACTCTATTTTTGCCTCAACGGGAATCAAACCCGGGATCTCTACGTAAAACTAGTACGCTGCCCATGTGCCATCTTAGAGGCTTTTTATAAACATAATAAGTGTGCAAATACTGAGATGGTCCCTTGTTTTACTTCTGGACATGAATTTATCTTCATTATCTGTGTATGTCTTCTACAGTACAGTGGGAAATACAGTAACTCAAATTATCATTCTCCATGTCGTGGCAGAAGTATATTCCTTCACAAAGGACATGATGAAGGATAAAAACATCCGAATCATATCTGATTTGCCTTTGAAGATAGATTTTATTATATCGGAACGACTATTTTGTATGGCCAAAATGGTCATTTCCTTCTGTATTCAGAATTTAACTCGTATATGATTTAGAGTAGGGATCCCAGAATTAAGAAAACGTGTACAGAATACACTTCTCCCCGTAGCACGCCACACACAGTTTTAAACTGCTGTTTTTGTCGCAAAATAAAATAAAAACAGTTGAACATAAAGATAAACAGGTGAAATAGAAAACGTGACAGTCGGCTGGTAGCCTTGTCAGATTCCGATGTAGCTCCGCCCCACTGTGCGCTGCCACTTCCCCCTCCACCTCCCCCTCCCCCTCTGCGAATGCCACCGACGCGGCGCCCCCGCAGCCCTCACCGCCTCCGCCGCCGTTAGAAGAACCAAAATTACATCCAGCGCCGTTAGAATCAAAAGGGCCATTAAAAGCTTTTTATATTTTTTGTGGGACGTTCACTTTTCTTTTCTCCGTCTCTGTCTCTGCATCCGATTTCTCTCTCTCTCTCCCCCTCTTTCTCACCCTCCCTGCGTCGTTCTTTACCCGAGTTCCTGCGCCTTCCGTCTTTTCTCTTTTTAAGACACGTCATCTGACGAAGACAAAGGACTTGATGTCTCGGGGCGGGCGTGAACCGGGCAGCGACGACCTCACCGCGTTCGGATATAATTAATAAAACACGTTGCAGCGCCCGGCCAACCGCCTTATCATCGGTTGCTTTGCCT
>BOPP01000025.1:9108209-9144488 GCA_017312745.1 Gryllus bimaculatus
GTCGGTGTATTATGTTGTGAGAGAACAATAGTGTTTGCTCCGTATTAGTAATCACCCATTTTGGTTTGTAAGCTCCCCCTTACGATAGCTACGTGACGAGCGAGGCTAAATAATAGCTCCGATTGCGTCATGCATTGAGCAACAACGTTGCCATCTGCGAATATGCGTGATCAAGTGAGGCTTCTCTGCTCCACAAATGATAAGAAGTTTTTCGGGTAGTTCAGTTGCAAAGATGTTAAGATAATCATGTAACAATGTTACCAGTTCGGTTATATTTTTAGCTAGCATCTCCCCACTGTCCCTACTGACCGTATTGAAAAGAAAACAACTTATGTTTACGAATTGAAACAAGTTTCACGTCAAAAGGAGTGAAAAAGTATTGCCATTCTTCTGTCGTGCTGTACTCTTTCTTCACGCCATTTCTGATCTATATATGATAAGTATTGATTATGGAGGTGAGCGAAGTTAAAGTCTACCATTCGACATATTTCTATTAAATTATGGCTGAGATGCAAGCAATGTTGCGACATTGTTGCGACCAGTGTTACGACATTCCCCTCTACACTGACTTTAAAGACGCCTCTCTTCAAAAGAAATCGGAACGAAAAGTTGAATGCAGTTTTTGGTAATTCTCAAAAGAACACTGAGCAATTATTCCAACGCCATTTTAATATTCTCGAGAGAAACACGAAATTAAAGACAAAGCTTATGACAATGACTGTGCCGACAACTTAACCGAAGTCTGCATATTGTAACCTTTGCCGCCTGCGCTCTCAGAGAGCGTTGCGACGGGGAGCGGCGAATGCAGAGCGAAGCGCGGCCGGGGGTGGGTGGCGAATGCTCCGTCCTTTGAGTGTCGAAAGTGGCGGCATATTGACAGCGCGCGCACTCATTCATAATTCAGTATTTTTGCGTCTAAAAAAGCGCGGGGTGCTGCCGTGAACGCTTTTAACGTCGACAGCCGCCGCGTCGCCGGTGCGTCGCGTCGTGACGTGACGCGGAGAGGGGTGCGGTGCGACGCTCGCGCTTAGCATTGCCCCAGGACGATGCGATGCGATACGGTGCGACGCGGTGCGACACGATGCGACGTGACGCGACGCGACGCGACGCGACGCGACGCGATGCGACGTGACGCGACGCGACGCGACGCGACGCGACGCGATGCGACGCGACGCGACGCGACGCGATGCGACGCGACGCGACGCGATGTGACGCGACGCGACGCGACGCGACGCGATGCGATGCGATGCGATGCGATGCGAAGCGACGCGACGCGACGCGATGCGATGCGACGCGATGCGATGCGACTCGATGCGACGAGATGCGACGCGACGCCGCGCAACGGACTCAAAGTGGTGAGGGCGGAAGCAAAGCTGTCGTAACGAGATAATACGGTACCCATCCACGGGAAAACACGCTGGCATGTTTGTTTCCCTTTAAAAGTTCTTATCCCCAAAAAGGGTAATTTCTAAGTGGACATGTTTTGCCTGATTTAGCTTTCATTGGACATTACTTACAAGTTACATTGGAGCAGAAGCTTTAGATTCCACATGTTCTTTCGTACGCTGTTTATTTAAATCTCATAGAATATACAGATACACGTACAAATTATTTAATATTATTCATCAAATTCATCGCATTCTTATCTCATTGGAACAACACATACAAGAAAAAAAATAGGAGTCATGAAAAGCCGCTGATAAACATTGGACGCCATTTTCTTAACCGGAAACATTTAGTTTCTGAACACATATGACAAAACTCTGACAACTCGATTTATTACGTCGTTATTCGCTCGTCAATCTCATTAATAAATACATTTTAAGAGATTCAATGCGAACGAAGCACACTGTTGTCTTGAACTTCAAATGTCTCACCCAATATAAATATACTTTGGGTATAATTTTTTATAGGCAATTTTGTAATGGCACTCAAAATTAAACAGTAAATGAAACTTTCAAGTACTGTAGATATCTGGAAATTATCTGAGGAAAAATAATACGAGCCATGCACTCTTCAATGTTGGCCACTTCCTAACACATGCAAAAATTTGGGCGGAAATTCAAGCATTAATTGACATTTGAACATGGAAAACTAATTGAAATGAAACATACGAAGTTCGTGATCAATTTTAGACCTGAGTTATCAGAACAGACATTTCAACAAAGTAAAAATTGGTAAAATGTTTATTCGTGAAAGTAAAAACTACAAATTGTGAGATATCCCATTTATCTCTTTTGTAATGGTATATAAACATAAACATATACATAAACATATACATACATATACATATGACATCTGACCCATCTTCAAACAAAACAATTAATCGTAATAGAAATTCTTTTCAAATTATCATAAGGCATTTCAAAACTCTTTTGCCGATATTCCGGGGGATTCGATTGATAAAAACAATCTTTTTAAAAGAATATACAAACATAAGAATATAAATCTGGTAAATATATAACATTTTCAATATTTCCTAATGTACCCGACTATTTCCAAGATCATTTTAACATTAAGTTTTTAGTTCTTCCTACATTCCAGAAAAAAGAATAAAGACGCAACACCTGTCTGTGAACACAAAAAAAGTGAATTTAATTATATCTGGTCAGAATGTTCACCATGAAGTGTATCTTTTCCGTCTATATATTTCGTCTGAAATAATATAGTCCATATCCGCAATATATTCCATTAATTACAAGAGATACTGAATACCATGGTCGTTTCTTTTTGATACGCTTCGAAGGGATTAATTCGTAGCAAACCTTTGTAAAATTCATTATGTGTTCTCTCTCTGAGCCATTGATAATTTTAAGAAACCTCCTTCACTACATCCCGAGGTGGTGTTTGACGAGCTTGCGCTATCAGGAAGAATTGACGCCAGCCACGTGGAGCGAAAGACTGCAAGTCTTTCCAAAGGTCATGGGTGACAGCACATTCACGACCTCTGGAAACAATTCCTGCTAATGTAATCACATCAGCGCGTTTGTTTGCTTCGAATGTAGTTACACACCGAGTTTCGCAACAAAACGTCCTCGCAATTTTTTGTCAGTGATCACGTTTGTATTAAACTTATTAGATTGATAAGTATTAACACATCGGAGCTCAAGCCCTCGACGGAGCGTAGCTCAGACGCACGTTTGCTCTTCTTTCCACGCACGTTCCCGAGTATACACAGGTTCTAGACACCGAGCAGGTATCTCTGTTGATGTGGCTGTATTGCGTTGTCATGTGTTGGCCAATTAGAGACTATTTTGAGAAATGCGAGCCGGTAATGAGACGTGCTCTTTGTAGAAGTTTGCAGTGCTCCCTAAATAAGTTCTAAAAAATTAAAAATATACTTGAAAGCAAAAACGTAATTTCATAATTAAAATACTCATTTGAATGCGATGCGATCAGTTAGTCTCTAAGGTAATTGTCTAGATTGAAATAAATCAAATAAAAATGTGTAATCCCCAACTGATAAACTTATAGAGAACCAAAGATCTAATTGGTTAATCTCGTGGTGCTCTTTTACACCGGGAACTACATCTTACTGCTTTTCTCACCCTTTCAGAATCAAAATTTGATGGCGCATTCCTTTTGTGCTATTGTTAGTGTTTCGAAAACGGTGCGAAAAGCGGCCAAAGTGAAACGACGAAGAGTTAGGGATATGCAAATGACTTCCATGCGTATTATACTCTTTTAAATTCATTCATTTTCTTGACTAATATCTAATTCTCTGATTAAATTCATTCATTTTCTTGACTAATAGATGATTGTGATAATGCATGTGTGCATTGTCTGGACATGTGCTTAAAATAGTGCTAGATAATTTTCTTCCACAAATTTTTAACATTTTTTGATAGTTCTTACATTAAAGTAATGGAATTTCTGTAAACTTGTCACTTCCTTTAAACGGGTGTATATAAGCATGTCGAATGATTATTGTTGTAACGAATGCTTACTTCGTTTTTCAAAATTATAATATTAGCGTTTATTGCATTTTGATGTTAATATTTTAATTAATAAACGATAGAAATTCAATTCACTCTTCCAAAATATAGGAGGAGTTTATGGATGAGAGATAGCGTACGAGCAAAATTCAAAAGGAAAAGAAATCATCAATATCTTTTTTCCACACTATCAGTTCGTCTCCATTGACAAAAGACGTTAACAATAACACCTCTCTCAGTCGCACGAGATCGACATTGCGATTATTCTCGAGCGTTATGTCGAGACGCTAGAGCGCGACGTGTTTCTTCGAGAAAATTGCACTCGTAGACGATTTATTGCCTCTGGTGAATCAGAGCGGGAGAGATTTGATGGATCGCCAATGCTCAGCTCCCGGCGGCTGGGGCCCGGCGCCTCGCCCAGCCGCGACGCCCACACGCGCGCAGGCGCAAGACCTGGACAGCGGCGGGAGGAATTAGAGGCATTTAATTCATCCACGAAGAAATGAAGAAAAGAAATAAATACACAAAAAAACTTTAAACGAACCAAATCTACAAAAACATAATGTTAAACTAAACATCGCCCGAAAGTGTCATTGTAAAATTAGTTGTAATTAGATTGTTATTAGTTTATTTAAGATAGGCCATTTTCCCCGCTGCATAGTCCTAATCGGCTGTAGCCTACTCTACCCCGAAATATATATAAAATCCCCCCTCTTCACGCTAACTGAAAGGGGAAAATTGAAAAACAACAACAAAAAAACACGAAGAAACCCTCATCTTCTTTCTTCTTTAACCTTTTATTCCTTATTTTATTCTTTATTATCTTTTTATTCTTTTTTATTTTTATTTCATTTATTTTATTTTATTTATTTTTATTTTTATTCTATATCTTCATTCTTTTATGTTCTACCCCATACGTCACATACATTTTGTTTTTTGATTATTTATATATATATAATCAGGTGGCGAGACTCAGGCCATGGTGCCTGCTCTTGCGTCTGGCCACGCCAATTTCATTACGCCTCTTTTACCAACTAGCAGAGAAAGGAGGTATATCTCGGGCGACGAAACAGCCGATTTGAATTGAGCTCAGAGGCGTCATTTAGGCTTGATGATCTTTTATATTCAGCAAATGTACTAACATGGGACAGCTGGCTTTACATCCCCTTCCGAAGGAAGGCGTACGAAAGATTTTTCCGCCCTTAAATATCCCCGGCTTTGGTTGCAAACTTAGGTACAACAGCCCAATGCGCTAACAGTTATACCATCGAACTCCTTGAACCCGCGACCAGGTCGTAATGAAACTCGTGATGATAAAAGTGCGTTTGGCTTCTGGCTGTTGCTGGGTCGGCCTTTCTCAAGCGCCGACAGCTTCTCCTCTGGAAATTAAAAAGAATCTCTCCAGCGCGCTCTTTCGTGGGAACCAGGAAGGTATAGGCCCTGAGCGCTAATGGATGTCGTTTCCTACTTTCTCGAACTCTTCTCTCCGGACAATTACCGCTGACCCGCAGGTCGAAACGAGGTTATTGCATTGCGCAAGCGATTACTCTCCTCTGGCCGTGGTCCCCTTTTTTCTGGAGGGGCGTGCCCGCAGACGCGAAAACCACTCGCGGGCCGATGCCACTTGGTGCCCCGGGGGCGTCGAGGGTCGTGCCAGGGGATCCGGGGCCGCGGTTAATAAGCACACAGGAGATGGGTTGATTGATTATGATTCCGGACGCGTCAACAGGTAAGATCATTAGTCCCGTTAGTGTAGTGAAGTTAATTTTTTTTAATGTAAGGTCGCATTAACTACTAGGTCATTATTACCATCGACCACTATTGCGTGTATCGGTATGGTAACTATGAGTATGACACGATATGATGATGATAGGGATGTGTAAGTGTGATACAACCATGCCCGAGGCGGGACTCGAACCCGCGACCCTTCGGTCCGAGATCGCTAAGGCAGTAAGTAGTGGCCGGCCATCCGGACCGGCAGTGAAATCATTGTGTATGGTAGAAATGTGTAAGGTGTATTGTGTGTGGTATATGTGTAGTGTAGAAATGATTTCTCGACTGGGTGAACGAGTGGATGTTGAAATCTTGCTGCCTGCGTATATGCACGTTCGCACACATTGTAATTGTTCGATTTTCACCTGGTATAATTGCTCACACAATCAACGATCTATAACCAATCGAAGCGAGAATTATTAGGTAGCATAGAGCTGTTCTACGCGAACATTTTTAATAATTGCTTATACTGTTTCAGAAAACAGTTCTCTCACGCCCATTTTAATGGCTGGATCACAACGCAGAATTGAACGCGGATTATAGGTTGTGTAAGCCAGGAATGCTTACATTAAGTGGTTGCGAGGAAGAAGGGAAAGGAGAATTCTCACGTATCATGTGGTATCATGCATATTGTAATAAAATTATTAATCTGGACGGAAATGCCAAGTGCCACATACTTAGATTTGGTTCCTTAATTCTGCAGAAATGGACAACTTTCTCTGTTGGACAAGACTGGCTCCATGTTACAAAAGTGTGTACAATGTTACAACAGTGATGTATTATTTCAAATTTGCTCCTGCACCTATCTGCATTTTGGTAGTATGCCTGTTATCATGTTATTTACTTATTTTCCTTTTTTATAATTAGAGTAGAGAAAGATATGAAGCGCTGAAGGAAATTTATGCAGAGATCTTAATGGAAATAAAAGTCTTATGGTGCCTTGATTCACAAAACTAGTTTTTTAACACCTGTCATTCTGTCTGCATCTACGTGTGAAACAACGTTATCGCCTCAACAATACATAAGATTGTTCTCCAGATTAAACATTCAGGTATTGACGTTGCCTGACGAAGTCCTGCGAATTTGAAACGATTTTTTAAAATCTTTAGCGGTACTTCATATGAACCTCATGGGACATTAACAAAATTTTCCCAAATTATTAACATTATTTTTAGCTTTAATTGAATTTAATGTATTGCGTTTGTCGACAAAACATCGTTTCTTCAAGATAAACATTTTAACAAAGAAAACTAAACTATGATGCTAGAAGTCTGTACTCTGTTATTTATTTTTGGAAAATTTGTTTTATTACTGATTGCAGTGTCGATAGACTTTAAAGTTATATACACTATTTACATTGTTGTCATACAAATGCGTCCAAAACACTTAATATTCAAAGGTTCAAAAACATTTCAGACCGTGCATGCATTAAACAATTATTTTCAATACCTTTTTATTATTAATTTAATTTATATTACTTTAATTGCTAAATAATATATTTATTATTTAGTTATTTTTCTTATTTCATTATTATTTTTATTATTTAATTAATTTCAGTAAGTTTTACACGTATACAAAAAAATTTCCGCTGCACGATTACATCACTTTCTCTTACAAAGAATTCGTCTTTCTCTTACTAAGGCGTGATAGTAAAAATACTCGCACTGTCAAGTCAGCCGTGGCCTGGGGCAAGTAAGCCCTACTAGGACACGGACACAGGCAGAGGATTCGGAAGATCGTAAGGCATTAAGGTTTAATGTTGTGTAGCCAAGTCTAAGACGGGAAAAGGCCTGATAACGTAAGGCCAATATACTTATTGCTTCCGTAGAACTGCCTATCAGTTCGGATGTTGCATAAAAACGTTCTGAAGTTTCCAAGGCATGTAACGCCTCTTGTCGAGTACGTGTCTGTCTTAGCCCTTTCCTTTGTCATACAAAAGAGACGATTGAATTCACAACCTCCGTGACACACGCTGCACATTCGCCCCATTCTGCTAGATTAATTGCACGCAAATTGGCCGCGCGTTCCCTCAAAGAGCGCGCCTTGCCGCGATCCCTTCCCCGGGGGCGGCGCCGGCGCGCGGAAGCGCGAGGAGGTTTAATGGAGTGGGCGGGAGGGCTCGTCTAAACGGGAGCAAGCGCCCTCGCTAGGCAAGTCGGTGAGGTAGGTCCGTCTTGTTCCAGATCCTGGTTGCGCGCTAACGAACGCCTTTGAAAGCCCGCGTTTATCAAACTCAGTTGCAGACGTGTCCTTTTCCCTTCCAGACTTAGCACTCACCGCGCTCTCGGCCTATGCGTCGCGCCCGCCCCCTCTCTTACCTCCTGCCCGCTCCGACTCCACCCGCTCCCCCGCCCCTCTCCACTTCTCCACCGTACCATCACCTCCGCTAAGCCTCTCTCCAGTCCAGCTACCACCCCGCTCCCCTCTACGCCTCTCCGCCCGTTCCCCTCCACTTCTCCTACACCACCTCCCGCCAAGCCTTCTCCCCCGTTCCGCTCACTCTCTGCCCCCCCTACCCAGCCTCGCTCTCCCCCTTAGTCCCACATCCTCTCCCCTACTTCGCTACTCCCACTCTTTTGCCCCTCCTCCTCTCCCGCTCCGTTCCATCTCCACCGACCCACCTCTCCCCTCGGCGCTCTATCTCCTTTCCTCACTTCTCCGCGGCCCAGCTCTCTTCGCCCGGTTCCGAGTCCCTCCTGCCAGGCCAGCCAACATTTACTGAGAGTACGGAACTGTGTTGGCGGTCTCCGCGACACCGCGAAACATTGGCACTGACAAGAACACAAACAAGCTCTCGCCAGACGAACACGCAAACTGGGTTAATGCGAAGTCGGAGGCGAGGGGAGCCAGCATCTCAGCGAGCAGGTAACTGAAAACACGAAACGAAGGCGAACGCCAGGAAAAATGAGAACAGGGGGAACCAATTCAGTTAGAAAGGCTTGGAGGATTTGAGGAACAGGGGGAAACTAAAAATTGTATCTGTGGAGAAAGTGAAAACTGAGGGATAAAGATAGCTCTAACATGGAAAAGAATAACAGTGGAGAAGCAGAGGAGAAGAAAAGGAAGTAAAGAGTTAAGATCATTAATTTTCAAATACGATTCGATGAGATTTACTTGTATTTTCTCATAAAACGAAAACATCAAAGCATCTATAAGAAAATTATGAGGGGCTTCTTATCATGAAATAAATATAAATATAATATTGTTCAATAGGAACGGAAAGTTTAATTGTACATAATGTTGTATTTAGATAATACGACACAGTTCACACAGATAACAGACATGTCCGTGTCTGTTGACAGTTATCGAAATATTAGTTTCATTTCCTCAAATTTACGTAGGAAGAAGTAGATATGTAGATAAGTAAAATGCGCACTTATTTATCATTGAACTTCTCCCTATTATTACAAAAGTTAATCAAATTTAACCAGGATTCTTTCAATTCTTTCATAAGCAATCCAACCTTGCTATGTCATCCTTGAGAAAAGCGCAATTCTTTAGTGCTTCAATCTGTTTCCACAAGCAACCTTCTAACTAGACGCCTTCATGATATTGTTTGAATAAAATTTCAGAAGAAATGAAAATCAGTTCGTAAATGTGCAATCAATCCTAGTTGTGAAGCAGATGCTAGCCAGAGAATGTAATGTCTGCCAGAGGACAAGAAGAGCTCATTAAGGCAAGAGGAGATCCAGCAAGTACGTAGTATTTGGCCAGTACTTTTCATCGAACCAAGGAAATTCAATTTTTGAATTGTTTTATTGTTCTTTATGAAAATGAATCAATATCCGTATGCTGCTGTCTTCAAGAGGACAAACGGTGATCTTCTCCCTGTTTCTTAGAGCCGGACAGAAGATGAACAGAATGAGCATCAAAACCAATTTCTGCTCTCAATCAATCTTCATATCCAGTACCTGATATACCGCGCCATTCCGTGCCACCACAATTTTTGAATTGTCATTTGGAAAGTCAGTAAGAATGTCTAAAAAAGGGTTGTCTAACTGGCGGTCCACGAAGCCATTTTGTGTGGCCCGCGAAAAGTTATCAGTCAAAAGGGAAAGTCCTTTGCATCCATGTCGGGCAAGAACATAGTGCGCTTAACGCATACGCTTGCCGGAATCACGACCCCTTTAATAAAAAAAAAGTAAAATTTAAATTTAAGGATTTCCCCCCTATTCAGAAAGTCAAAATAGTTCCAAAATGTTTAAAAGCTTTATCCTACGCTACGACCTGATATCACGCATCGTTCCGTCCCCCCCCTCCCGTTGCAGAGCAGCCGCGCAAAGTGCTGAGATCAGCAATACGGAGAAGTCAGATGTGCATCGCCTGAGTAATGAAATATGGCCCGCAACCATATTAGAGGTCGTAGTTGTGGCCCTTGAGGCTTTGCAAGTAGGACACCCGTGGTCTAAAACATATTGTATGATGAACACACGTGGCAAAAGTGTTTTTATGTTGCCCGTAGGTTTACGTCTATCACCTATCGGCTCTATCAACTTCGTGTTGAAAGCTTTCTACTTTTACCATTCCAATCCTAAATAAATATTTCGTTATCATGGACCCTCAAAACGTCAATTATAACTACACATCGAGTTTAATGAAGTAATTTACTTTAGGAACAACAATTAATGAAATTTTTGGTATCAGGGACCTACAATACAACCGTGTCATGAATCGGTATATTGCTTGTTATTGTTAGAGAGCCGAAAACTATGCGAGAGATGTAGTACAAACTACGTAAGCAGGAGTGAACAAAATGCCGACAAATTTCAAATAGTTAATTTTGAATGTAAGTTGGCATTTAATTCCACTTCGATATTATTCATGCATCTTTCTTTCACATTGTATTAACTGTACACCGACTAAAACATCGTAAGTAAATTAAATAATGTAGCGGTACAGAATTATTCAGATAAATTCTATTGAGTAAAGCAGACCTAAGGAGTTTTGTGCTGAAGAAAAAACATACGGCGTCACGCGCGCACCCCTTTTCTTGCAACGGCCACGGTCCCCTGACCCATTTCGAAGGTTAATGGCACCCCACCCAACAACCGAACAAAAGGGGTCAAACTAAAAGCGCCAGCGGTGAGCCCAAGCTGGAATACATTCGAAAACGCCTGTCATCTACATACGGAATCCCGAAGCATAATCAGTAGCTGGAAGCAACCCTCAGAGTACATGACCCACTTTCTACACACACAGTGTAACGGAAAATCTCATACGTTCGCCGGAGCCGTATTGGCAAATTTAGTGTACAACGCCATCACCTTAGCCAATAACGAACTGATCTTTATATAGGGAGCATGAACACAAATGTGACGAGTAGAAAAAGGGTGGGACCAGAGAAGAGTTAACCTCGGCGGAGCCAGAAACAAAGTTTACATTAGGAGAGAGACTATTCTCTGGGTGAGAGCACGATCGCGGAAAGAGGCGAGTGCCCTTAACTGTAACACATTTTGTTAAAGCTTACATTAGAGAGAATAGACACTCTTGGGGTGCGAGCCGGTCGACGGCGCGAGAAGAGCATGATTGCGCTCTGAAACATCTTTGTTACAATGTTAAACATTTTTTGGAGAGAAAGACTCTCTGGGTGGCAGCCAAGTCCGAGGAGAGGCGAGTGCGCCTCAAGAAGACATATTTTGTTTTAAGCACTGACATTAGGAGAAGAAAGATCTATCTCTGCCCGGTGGCCCGGTCGCGAGAACGAGAGGCGAGCGCGCCTTCATCGCAACAAGACACACTAATGTTGTAAAGTTGACATTAGGAGAGATAAAGACTTCTCTGGACTCAGTGGAAGCCGGTCGTCGAGGAGAGGCCGAGTGACGCCTTCCGCCAGACACTTTGTTAAAGCATCAACATTTAGAGAGTAAAGACTTCTCTGGGGTGGATGAGCCGGATCGCGGACCCAAGGTCAGAGTGCGGCCTCCGAACCAACATTTTTAGCGTTAACTCCCACCCATTAGAGGAGATCTTCTCTGGGGTGGAGGCCGGTCGCGGAGAGGCGACAGTGCGCCTCTGTGAAGACATTTTGGGTAAAGCATCCCAATCATTCAGGAGAGAAGACTTCTCTGGGTGGAGCCGTCGCGGGGAGAGGCGAGTCCCACGAACCTCGAAGACACTTTGTTAAAGCTACATTTAAAAGAGAGAGAGACTTCTCTGGGTGAGTGAGCCAAAGCAAGAGCGTTACGCGGAAGAGAGCTGAGTGCCACCTCTGAAGATCATTTGCTAGATTAACCGCTACATTAGGATGAGAGAGACTTCTCTGGCAGGTGGACCGGTCGCGAGAGAATAGAGTAGGGTTGCCACTTCTATGAACTGGCATTCACTTGAAGTTCCCTAATTAAAAGAGGAAGTGAAAAGGCACTACGGGGTATAGGCAATCTTTTATGCCACTGCTCTATCAGTACAACAATTCGCCATTCGATGAGAATTTGTTCGAGAGCAACTGCAGACGCTTCGAGAGACATATCAGCTCTGGGTGCTCCGCACTTGTATCGGGGTACAACTCAACAACAACCCGACATTTACGACTACGTTTGAAGGCAGCCTCCAGAACGGCCCTTCGCTAGATTCCGCCACGGACCGCCGCCAAACCGTCCGCCAGCCCACCACCTTCTGAATAGCTGCCCCGCCGCATTTTGGAAGTGAATCACCCCGCGCCCACCAAGCCCTCGCGCTCAGCTAAAGGGATCCTTATCTGAGCACACATTTTAAGTACACATGAGAGGGTTATCCACCAGGCAACGCTACCAAATCAGGGCCAATAAGCCCTTAAGACTAGTGTTAAAGCGGTGCCGCCTTGAGCACGAAGTCCTCAGGGACAATTTTGTAATTATATAAGCTATGTAATAATTTTTTCCTAAACCACTCTTCTTTAGTATTAAGTTATCCTTAATTTCTAATCTTTATTTTTATTATTATCACCATTTGCTTTTCCTCCATGTAACTTCCTGTCACAGCCCCCATGTCCAGGATACCAACATTGATCTATTTATACTAGCTAACCAAATTATTTTTGTCTATTGAATGCCCATGCATGCTTTCCATACAAGTCCTCCCCACCCATTCACTGAATCCATCATGAATAAGGTAGTAGGCACCGACCAGAGCTAGAACCGGGCCGCTAACCGCGCGCGTTTCCCTACGCAGCGCGTGTTGGTTGTTACAATAAAGAGTTATCGACAAACATTTTCTAAAATAGCATATTGCTAGAGATTCATTACAACGTTCACAAAAAATAAATTATACAACTTGTAATCCAATGGACAAATTTATCCACTTCAACAAATTAAATCAACAACATTAACTGCTAAACAGAGAGCGAAGTCCATCAGCACAAGATCCATTTCCTCGGACGGTGGCCACGAATCGACGCGAGAATCAATCAGTGGTGTTCACCGTGATGGAAAATTAATTATTTAGATTAGGTGAAAAACACGAGGGGAACTGACGGGGGTTGAGGCGCTTCCCTGGATGTGTGGCGCGGTAATTAAGACCACAAAACAAGGGTAATTAGCAAAGCAGTAGGGATGGTGAAATCAATCGGGGAGTGTTTTTCTGAGTCCCTTTCTCTCTTCCTCTGTGCCGTTCGGCCACGCGCCGCTACCAATTGCAGAGCTATTCTCCTCCCTTCGATATCGAAACAAGATGTCGATAATTGCATTTACACTTAAGTGGAAACACACTCAACGGTGACGTAAAATACAAGAAGGTACTTTCACTGATTTATGAAACTGTTTTTGTTTTTTTTCTTCAGAATCTGCTGTATTTAAGTTTCACAGAATTCCCGAGTCTCGGATTAGACGCTCCAGTTCAAATAATATCTCGGTAGCTGATGTGTTTCCACTATATTTTAAAATGTATTATTTCATCTTCCCCAGTTATTGTCTCTCCCCCTCCTGGCCATTATACTCGAGAAATTACTTCGTTAACGGGATGGGTCCCGAGTCCCGCCTCGACGCCCAAGGGAACTTTACTGGAGCACTCAGCGCCCCCCACCCCCACTCCGGAGATCGTTGTGTCACAATCGCCGTATGTCCACCTGCTCAACTTCCCGTTCCGCACTAGCCCTCTAAGTCATTTTCTTATATTACGACTGTCTTATATCAATATAAATACAACGGAATGTGCGTATGTGCGTTGCACATAGAAGCAATAACTGCTCCACCGATATCGTGGAAATTTTCACACTTTGTACTTATTAGTGATGTGAGTATTTAAAGAGTGGTTTGAATTAATCGAACATATAGGGGTGTTGCTGATGGTGATTTATTCGTTTATGACGACTCAAGCGCCTCTCAACTCAACGCAACTGGTCGCACAGACAAGGATTAAACGAGTCATCACTGCATACACACATTCTGTCCCTGCATTTGTGAAATATCTATTGGAATTTCTACTTGAATCACAGACAAGTAAGTCAAATTTCTCCAAGATTGTGCCATAGTAAACGCGTGCCCAAAATTGAGGGATAACGTTTTAATAACAGAATTATTGACAGTCATGTTCATATCAAAATAGAAATAATCCATACTTGCGAAAAAATCATTCATTCGAAGTTTTGCACATCGTAGCGTAAAAGATGATTAACAGTTACGTGACCAGTAGTATGTGATGTGAAATAGTAAGCAATAGCAAATCATACTATTGCTAGTTATTAAGTTATTATTATGTAAATATGGATCAATGTATTTATAAATGGGCAAATTATTGTTGATAAGGTGTTGAGAAAATCACGTAAAATATTTTCTTTATTTTCCCAATTTTGTTAGCAACAATAATTTGACTGTCTTTAAATATATATAGGACCATATACAGGTAATTACATCTTTAAGCCTTTCTCTGATTGTTTAGCTCAGGGCCATCATTGTGACTGTTTCTGTGGCGGCTCTGATCAAGGGAATCTAGGATTCGAGTTCTGACGATTTCTGTATTAGCTAGTTAGCCCGCAGTCCGCATGAGACTTTTATCCGGCGGCTGCTCTGATGGTAGTTTTCCGTTGTTTTACCGTTCAACGACAGGGGAATGCCGGAACAGTACCTTAACAAACGGGTCATGAACCGCGAACTATCTGTTCTTTATCTTTTCCCCTTCCTGTGCCACTACAATGACTTACACTTATACGTACTTCACAATCTCACACACTGGAAGACTAGTGATCTCGGCTGGGGTGGTGTTCCGCTGGTGGGAGACACCCGAAGTGGACATCCTCCGTAGGCTGACTTACAAGACGGCGCCGGATCTCACCATCCAACAGGAATAAACATGTTCACCTCCGGGCCAAAAACATTACTATATTAACAGAACTAATGTTCACAGCAGTTGACGTGCCCGGAAAAAGCCAATCAATACCAATCAATCAATACCTTATATTCCTAGGTAGCTCTGATGTTCGTATTGACGCTATCTCTGGCGGCGATGGTGTAACGGTTAGCGTATTGGACTGGTATACCCAAGTTCGCGGGTTCAAACTAGATCGAAGCCGTGGATTTTTAAGGGCGAAAAAATCCTTCGTACGCCTTCTTTCGGAGGGGAAGTAAAGCCGGCTGTCCCATGTTAGTAGATTTACTTGAATGTAAAAGATCCTCAAGCCTAAATGACGCCTCTGAGCTAAATTAAAAATCGCCTGATTCTCGCCCAAGAAATACCTCCTTCCTCTGCTAGTTGGTGAAAGGAGCGTAGCGAAATTTGCGTGGTCAGACGGAAGAGCCGGCCTGATAGTTCGAGTCTCGCCACTTAAAATAGGGCATTAATTCAATTCAATTCAATCTCCTTTTAAAATACAAGCCAACTGGTGTAAGGAAGGAAAAAAGGATTTAAGGATGATGTATCGTGGTTTGGAAGAGCTCCAACACTGAGGCAAATGCGAGTTCAATACATTGGCAAATTTATATGTCCGAGACATGATTCGATCCTGCGACACTTGAAGCCTAGTCAGTCCACTATTACACTTCAACGCTCGTGTCTTTCCGGAGTCGGCTTTGCACATTGTCAGTTTGAACTTAACTTGGCGAATTTGCCGATTTTGTATTATTTTCCACCTGTTAATCCACTTTTTCGTTTCATTTCAAATTATTTTTTTATCGTTTATTTACTTGCCCTTGAAACATTTGTAATAATTTAAAAGGAAACATTATTTCATGCAGTATTGAAAAGTTATCGATTAATAAAACCAAAACTCTAATGCGAAAAATTATTTACTTTACATTTTACACTTATGAAACCCATCCCCAACTATATTTGTTAGTCTAATATTTGCACATTTCTAGAATAGGATTACGTTCTGTCAATAAAATGAGATTATTCATTTGAAATCTAAAACGAACTAATGCATAGTAGTGAGTACTATTTGATTAAAAAACGTTGACGTAGAATCCAAATCTGTATTAAGACTGGAATTAACCATAGCCGTCAGTATCGCATTACAAGTGATGATGCCGCGGGAGAATTAATTTGTCCATCAGCGAGGAGGGAGCAGTTCGCTTTCAGCAGTCTCATGTGCGCGCGGTGTTCACTCAATGACAGCATTGATACGCTTAATGCGCGAATTCTATGATGCATCTTTTTTCTCATTAGCCGTTTCCATTAGTAAAGTGCGTTACCGAGGGTATCAACGCAGCCACATAGTTGTTTATGGCTTTGTGTGGCAGTGTCTCCCTTTGAGTATCCCGTCATAACCTCGCATGTGCTATGTGGAGTGTTGAACTATTCCGCTGCCCCTAAACCTATGACACATGAATGTTCGGCCTCTTATGACGTTTGAAGTGGATGGTCATATTTCTCCGTTATTGACTTGAGCTTCGCTATCCAACAATAAAAATATTAAACGTCTTTTTTGTTTATTTATTCTTGCTTGTCTGTGGTGCTCACAGGCCGTGTCAAATAATAATTTGGTAGTTATTGAATTTCAGCAAGTTAACTTGATTTTTCTTGTTAGAAATATATTCATGACCATTTACAAGAGAAAGGCTAGTCGAGTCTAGTCAATTTGATGAGGGCTATAGAATTCCCGAGGTATTTTCCTTTAAAACTTTCTGTTATCAGATGTTGAAGTACGTAAGTGACAGTATTCAAAGAATCATAGAACTTTAAAGATAGAAGAGAGAAATTAATTCTAATAACGACGGATACCGAATTCTCGATGAAGCTTCTTGAAGGAGTATGGCAAAAAACTAGGGCACTTTGACGACTGATCTTAGATGAGTTTGTTCTTGAAGGTTTGAATTTTGATGATAGATTTTGAATGCAGAGGCCGAGATTAGGAATGGAATAGTTGAATTTTAGGCATATCAGGGATTGTTACATATGCCTAAATATATGTAATTACAGAGATGATTTTTTAAGGATAGCGTATGTCTGATGAGTTCATCTCGTAGCTCCTGCAATTCTTTGCAAAATATTCGCTGCACTTTTAAGATTTCTGTGGAATACCGCGAGGTGTTTGATAGTGGCGTTGGAATCATGCGATGTAAAAGAGTATATTACGGTTTTCATAAATTATAGTGGAGGGGGTCAAAAAGTTATGAAAATGTATATTTCCTCTACTATTTTGCCTGTTTTTTTCGAATGTAAAAGATTTAAGCCCAAACAGCATGAGTAAATAGGATGGCATGTAGGTCTCAAAACAGTTTCGAACTTACGGTTTGTAGTGTAGATAGTTGAGACATCTGCTTGAGTGGCAATATATTCTGATTAAGTGGTAGGTTGCGTTGTAGATGATAGTGTTAGGGATAGATGGAACACCATATTCGATATTCTTGAGAGGTCGCCTAAACCGTACTGAAAATGATCGTTCACTAATAAGTTTTCTATTATGCGTGTGATATATTGGCAAGTGTCGATACTTGCGAGTTTGAATATCAATCTTGGTTGGCAGTCCGTATTAAATACTTTTGTGATGTTGTGCGTTTGCTTCTATACATTTGTAATCATGTCTTCTTTCAAATAAAGTAGATAAACCCATTGGTGACCTACAGCCGAAAAAACCTGCAGAACAAAACCACATAAAATGGTTTTTCAAAAAGTAACAAGCATATTAATCAAGTACAACACAAAATACTCTTGTATAACACTAAATAAATATTTTTACAAAAACAGATCACCAATTCTGCAGTAACATAGATCAATATATATGGATTCATATCTTACTACAAATATAAAAATGTTGCATAACGCATCGCCTGAATAGCAAACATTGAATGGCAAGTGATCCCTTCTTAGGAGCCTTGCTGTCGCATTACGTTAGGTGTGTCGTAAGCAGATACGCACTGAGTATGGTAATTCCGTTGGTCTGCGTACCATGAAAATTGACCTAATAACACAAACAAATAATTGCAATGACTTTTTCAGGCAAAGACGAAAATATTTATTTGCTTTTGGATTGTCACTCTAATTCTTGGATATCTAACGAAAACCAGGCTACTCCCTCGTTGCCGGCGATTTTAATTTCTGTAGGATTTCTGTTTTTTTCGTAAGTATCCAACCAGACACATATCACATGACCGGAGGCAGTACAGTTTTCTTTCAATTTCTGCGCGAATTGGAAAAATGTAATATTGGTATGAAGAGATAGATGCATCAAACTACATTCTTCCCTTAAAAACTATGAACTTCAGTGCACTACATCCTTTAATTAGACGTTGAAATTAAATTATTGTGTGTCTATTAACTACTCGTAGTATGGTTGTTAACTTTAAAGAGAATAATTTGAATAAAGTGAGTAATGTTCAGCCCTAACGATTATTGCGCAGGGTTGCGGGCGTAGGGATTTGAACAGAGTCCAATACCCAGAGTCGATATTTTCACCGTTCAGTTGTTGGATGGCTTCTCATTCCACCATACACCAGATCGGAACAACAACCATCCATAAATATTCTACTGAAATCAACATTTACTTCTCCTGATCACCTTGTCATTCAGTGGAAGGTTAAAAAAACAAACGACAGCTGTGACATCACGATAGGGGAGAGCCTAATGGCAGTAGCCATTTTGCACAAATCCGCTGTAAAAGAACATTGTTTAATATAAAATTCATTGCCTACAATCATAAATAAATAAGAAACTCATCGGCAATTATTATTGCGTTGAATATGAATTCTTTAAACAATGTGTCTACATGAAAATATTTTATTGGTTAATAAAGAGATAATCATATAGTGACCAGCAGCAAAAATGCTGTTATCTACTGTGTACTAGCTGTTTTGAAATGGGTCACGTTTACTGGACTTTCTTTCCTTTTCCTCGTCACTTGATGGAAGCAGTGACGGATTGAATATGAGAATGATGTCGTAGTCTCTGGTACGAAAAATACCGGATGCTATCAAATATTTGCATTTTCGGTCGAAATTGAAACTATTTAATTGTTTTTGGATTTTTTCCAAGTTCCAAGGTACCTAAGGAAACCGTAGAAACCTGTTTTATGGCCAGAGACTGCTTAGCTCTGTGTAGTTTTCGCGTATGTGCGGAATTAGGAACACAGGTAGTCATGCAACATTCATTCGAGGTATTTTCGAGATCTAGAATTGTGAAACCAGGAACAGGTATCATCATGGTTTGCTTGTAGTAACGAAATATCCTTCCTTTAACTTTAACATTCAAGAGATATTTTTACATATAAGTTACATTATTACTTAATATTTAAAAACAAACATTTTAAACTTTGTAGGTTCTTAACTTTGCATTTCTCACATACAATGTTAAAACATTTACTGAAATTTTCCATTTTTCTTATTCCACATTATACATGAAATGATTTTTTGGGGGATCTTGCTATGAATCAACAGAATTTGAGCGAGAAATTTATCTTCTCTGAGCTATTTATGCCGCATCATTGAGCACTTCATGTAGAATCTGGCAGCAGCGTTGACTAGGTCAAGAGATACCCTAAAAGTTTTGTAAACGGCTCAGTATTAGCTTAATGTAGCATTCTATTATGGCGTTATTGGATTTTCTTCGCCTTCTTCCTTTTTTCGTCCTCAGTCCCCGCCTGCACGGAACGAGGAAACTTCACGCCTCGATTATTGCATTAAAGCCTCCTTGACATCGATCGCCTTGACACTGTTCTCGCAGGCCTCTCTTCAACAATGTCCCTTCTTAGCAAACAAGCGATCTGCGACGACCGGTAGGCCGATTATTTGTTTCCACGCCAACGCATTGTTTATTAGAAAATTCGGCCCTACTTATTGTTATTAACGTAACATTAACATCAGTGCACTTAGCATAAATTAAACGTATTTACCGATAGATTTTTTTAACTAAACGAATATTTGTCTTTTTTACCTTTATCTGATTACTTCGAAACATAGTTTATAAAATATACCTCTGATATTTATCTTCCTAGTTGTAAAGCATACACTGTCTGACATTTATCTTTATCGCTCTTTCAGAGCAGATAAAAATACTATAAGTGTTCAAAATTGCCAACTTCTAATGTTCATGGAAAAACACGTTTTAGAAGTGCTTAATTCGAAAAAAACATTATTCTGTATGCAATTTTAATATCGTAACTCGAATTTTTAATACCGTCATTTTTGTAAGGATCAAGTTAAAATAACTACAAAGGTACAGGATTTCAAAGAATTGGTTTTCAAATACATTTTTTTTATATAATATATCTTTATTAGTGAACGAATATACATAGTTCAGTATTATTTCTACTACATCATATGTATTTTTTATGACTTATATTTAACTTAAATTCAAATACATTGCAGACTTATAAGATTATCATGATCTCACTTCATTATTCAAGAGCATTGTTTATGAGTGGTTTCTCGACCGTTAAGAATCAATTATAAAACAATGTCTTGACCATTTACGAGTGTAGGTTTAATCTGTATCCCTACTGGTACGTATATACCACGTGTGTTCTCTCACCCAGACAACTCTATACAATTCCTTCAATAATATTTCACAAAGGAAAATCATAGAACCGCTCTCAGCACCGTGATTACTCGACAAGCTTGACCACAATGTTCTTTCATAACGTTGCCATTTCCGCTAACACAATCATACACTGCAGCGAGAGAAGGGGACTATCGAGGCAGGCTTTTAAGACGACGAAACTCCGTGTAACATGACGTAAATTCTAGTCCTCGCCTAGTGAAAAAACAGCTGTTTAACCGGGTTGTACGAGACTCGCCAAACATCTGCAGGCTATATGGCGATTTATAATTTATTTTATCGCGCGCATCTCGACATTGTTTACATACTTGTGAGAGCGATTGTAGGGGGGAAAACTATGATCATCATAAGTACAGCTCTTCTGCAACACGCCCGTCTCATTTCCGTCGTTCCATGTAGGTTGTTATGATTGATTTATGGACATCAATCAGAAAATTATATAATATTTCAACGTTACGTGGTTTCGGTATTCGATATAAAGACGTAGAATTAATAGAACCGGATTTCTGAATGCGGCTCGCGCCGGAGAGTAAGATATCGCCTTCGGACCGAAAAGCGATAACGGGCGCCCGGCCTAATTAATTTCAATTAAGCGGGGCGTGGCAGGCCAGTGGACGGCGCAGGATGGCGTAAGAGGATTTTCAAAGAGAGAGCCGTATGTATCGGAAACAGGGTTATCTTTATTAATTCCGAGCTTTTCGTCCACCCAGCGACAAAGAGAGGAGAAACTGAAAGGAAATGAGAGTTCACTGGGGTAGTCACCTCTCCGGGATTTCTCCAGGCCGGGGTTAATGTGGAAAATCTCGGGTTAAAACGAGCAAATTAATCAATTGTGTACAATTTAGGGATTTTTGCAAATTTGATCGCCGGCCATTCCAATTTGAGTTATTAAAAAGTTACAACAAATAATCAAAATACACTTGAAAGTAGATTTGACCAAACATGTTTAAAAAAAACAAGCTAATCAAATATTTTTTATTGTGATTATAATGTCTAGTCAGAATAAAATATATGCATCGTTACTAAGTAACAATAATTTATCAACATAATGTAAAAAAATAATATAAAATTTGTATTATTTAACTGAAAGTATAATTAACAGTGTAATTTAAAAATAAAACATTCATTATGACATAATAATTGTAACCTCTCCCCCCGATTCAAAATCTGCGAGTCTCTGGCTGCCAGAAGCTGGAGTCTAGAGCTTACTAGAAAACCGGCTGGGAGTTTCTCTATGTTCTTTACGAACAGTAAAAAGAAGCGTATGTATTCGAAATTAATGCTCTCCATTTATCAACAATGAAATAGCGAGATTGTGTTATTTAGCGCTTTATGAGGGTTAAAATGTAGTAATATAAAACAGAATTTATTTTACCTGTATAACATTTTACGTCAATCATCCCTGTTCATCACTGTTATTTATAAGAATAATATTTTTTCATTCTGTGATGTGATTCGATGACAGGAGCTTTGGCTTTTCAGCAGGCTTAACTAAAAGTCCTCTGCGTTCTAGTACAATGACTGTGGAATGAAAATTATCACGGGTGATTTTGTGTCAAACAAAGCATGCTTTTCATTTGTCAATACTGTTAGAGTATCATATTAAAAAGGTCAGTAATCGAGGTAACTAAGTTAAAAATAAATTAAAAATAATAACTCGAATTTAACTTAAATTTGCGATGATAAATTATTTTTTAAGGAATGTGTATATCGGATACAATATCAATGGTGCATTAAAGCACAAAATATAGACTATATAACTGCTAAATTTCGCTGGCTAACTCTTTGTCAGCGAGCTCGCTTTCTACTACCCGGCCCCGGGTTCGATTCCCGGTCGAGCCAAGACTTGCAATGTCCCAGTGTATTTGCTGTGTGGCAATGATAAAATTCATATCTCAGATTGAGAAGAGAGGAATACGGCTTGGGGATGTCTAGATGCTAACGACATGTACCCCCTTAACCCATGGCCGCGAGGCAGGGACGTCGCCGGTAGGCCTGAGCTCGTTAAAGGGCTGTCGCGCCAAGTACATACAACTTCTAAATTTAGTATCCACAGTTACACTTTAAAGTCAAATTAACGAACATTGAAGTACAAAAAATAATACCCTAAACACAACGGCTTTTAAGAAAATCCTTCCTTTAATTCCAAGTGAGAAAATACAGTGAAACGTGCCTAAAACGGGCACAAATTATTCCGGCGGAAATTTAGTATTGACAAAGATGGCCGCTTAGTCAATGTTACGAGAAGTCACCGCTTGGTTTTTCATTAATTTTGTCTTTATGCACGGAAAAATGACTACAAAATTTCTGGCTGAAACATTTTTTCTCTTTTTTATAGGATCACTTGCCTTCTCTTGGCTAGTATCAAATACTCCATTGGGAGCGGAGCGGAGGGTGGGAAGGCGAGAGGAAAGTTGGGGTGGGAGAGGGGGTAGGTGAGGATGGGAGAGGAGGGTGGGGAGGGAGAGGGAGGGGTGGGTGGCGAGAAGGGAGAGGGAGAGAAAGTGTTTTGAAAAGTAAGGGTAGACTCGCTTGCTAGTCCTGAAGCCGCGGTAAATGTCTGTCTGGATACGTCTTGTTTTTGTATTAGACAAACCTTCATTTCCCATTTACACGTAAGAATTAGCGCTAAAAATTATTATCACGTAGTACGGAATACGAATATTACACAAATAATGTCGACGCATATTTTCTTTCTCAGGATAGTTTCTTTGCATTCCATTTATATTTGTACATAGACATTCCCAATTAGATTTCCTATTACAAAATTCTCACATCTGATTTTGTCTTCAAAACTCGTTTTCAGTCGAATTAATTTCTCCATCTACTTCCAATATTATTTTACTCCTAATTTTACTCTATTGAAAGTCATGAAACATACAGGCGCTTGTCCCTGCAAAGGATAAATATGATATTAATATTGATTCTTAATTAGATAATTCCCATTTTAACAGATGATGATTACGAACTACTATTAATTGGAAGTCATTACGTCAGAATAACACTTTCTATCGATAAAATTACATACAATGTTGAAATAAAGACAAATATTAGGCTTATTAAATAATAAAATCTTACAATCAGGTAGTTCAGATAAACATTGTAATAAATTCATTACAAAATATTTTTTTCAAACTTATTTCTGATACATGAGTTTCATCTCAGTCTTTAAATTCACCCCTCCCTCAGTACTCGTGGGAAAGGTTCCTTGCACACAAACCGGCAAAGCATCGTGTTGCTCATATACCTTTCTGACTCTGACAGATGAGGAGTCATTTCTCGTATGTCACACGTGCACATGAATATGAGCATATTCAATGACTACTCGTATCTCTTCCAAGAGTCCAAAATGTCAGGATAAAATTTGTTAAAATTTGGATGATTTCCCACAAATAGAATCTGATGTGTTTTGAAAAAACTTTCGTACTTGAGTTAGTGGAATAAAAGAAACCACGTACTCTCCTAGAAAATTAGATTAAAAACATAATATTTTGTTTAGTAATTTGTAATAATAATGATGATAATAATGATGATAATAATAATAATAATAATAATAATAATAATAACAACAACAACAATACAATACCGTTTGCTATAGTGGCAGTGCTATGTTCGTTGGTGTGGACATGATTGGCGTGATCAATATCACCTCTTTATCGCCACAATGATTGTCTACTAATTCATCATCACCGCAGCCAATTTAGTCACAATTTAGTCAATTTTGTGTCATCATGCGCGAATGCGCATCGCTGCACTTCCTGCGAGGAGTCTTTGGAACTCGTCTAACCGGTACAAGAGGAGCTCACAACCATAGAGACATGTTTTATGCGAACTCGAAGATAGCAAATTATACACAACCACCTGTGGTTGAATGTGAAAGCCGTCATGGGCACCGTAGTTGCATGAAACGAAATAACGGGGTTCAGAGGGGAAAACTATTAAATTTGGTTAACTCGGGATAAACTTTTTAAAAGAGAAGCTGCTCTTAGAATCAAGAACTAAGGCGAAATTTTCTGTCACACAATTTCTCTTCCGTTTTTTCAACCATTTTTCGAAGTATGATTTATTTATGAAGATGAAGTATTTCTTCTTCTTATTTAATAAATATTCTAAAGTAAACTCAACATATGTTCTTTTCATTATGATTTCGTTATTTATTTACACGTAAGAGAGAAGAGATAAGTTCATAGACTTCTTTACTTTTACAAGGATTCTCATTTACTTGTGTCCAGAGTAAATTTTTAATTTTCACGCGCAAAAGAAAGTTAGCCAAAAACTAGAACATTCCTTAATTGCAGTTCTTTGTACGTAATAAGTGAAGCGTATTCTAATAAATTCACAACGACATTTCAAGCCTGAATTGATGCGCAGTTGCTAGTAAGACCATTAATGTCAGCAATACATTTCACTGGTGGCAGAGTGAATACTCCCATGACTGACATTAAACCACAATAACACTAGCAAGAGCGTACAGTGAGTAGTCTAGATCATGCAAGGAGTACATCTTTGGCGACTCGCAACTTGTATTTTCTTCAGAACCTGTAGTGGTATCCTCCCGCATTGCCAATCATTCCTGACTTTTATGGAGGTTGCTTTTGCATCTAATCTGAAAAAGGTATTTACTCTGACACTCAATTTACATACAAAGACCGGTTGGTGGACGCAAGTGCTCCATCAATAAAATCAGCGCAAAGTACTATCGACACCTTAAAGAATAACATAATTAATAAGACATTTATTATCTTTCCACTAAATTCAAAATAAAGATACATTGCCAATAATCTATTAACATCTTTGTGGATTTTCTGAAAAAATACTTTATTGATTCAATTAAGAAAGGATCTCTTCCTCCTAACTACAAGTGGGAATGTGGTGTAGAGGAAAAACCGATATTGGATTAACAATCTAGAACTAAATTCCAAAAGTAGTTCATTTCTTGGATACTCTTTTTCCCTCTTTTACTATTTCTGCACTTGTATGAAAGACAAGTGATTCAAATAATAAATAATCCACATGAAAATTCCGGTAAACTCACGGTTTGTCCAGTCCCTAGTCCAAAAAAAAAACCTTATGAAATTAAGATTGCTTCCCAAATATTCTATATTGTTCATTAAAACTTATTCTGTTCATTGAGCAAGAAAAATTTAAGCTCCATTGTAATAGTAAATTAATAATCCCTTAGAATATGTACCCCTTGTTTGAGAAAGTGAGTGGCGGCGGTGGCGCACTCACCAGCACGCTCATGTAAAAAGTTCTCCCCTACAATATTTCCGTAACCATTGCAGGAATTGAGAAGCGGTTATACGAAAAACGAGTGCATGTAATGGACATGGAATAATACTCTTCTATAGCGTTTTTTATCATTGAGATATCAATGTTTATAATATATCAACTTTATAATATATTATTAGCTGAGCACATGAGATAATCTCGCACAATAGAAACAACTATAGAAAAGTTAAAATAGAACAGTACAACAATAACTGTTGTACTGTTGTAACAATACAATCACAAACCACGCCTTCACATCGTTTTTAAGAGAAGAATTAATTATTGAGAGGAAAATAGAGAAGATTGACCCACACTTTCAAGCATGTTAAGGCTACACAAATATTAGAAGGGCTTTCTGTTGGTCAATTTCTTCATTACATTACGTCACTAACGATAAGTTTTTAAAAAGATAGAATAGGAATAATATTGAGATCGTTTGAAATGTTCATCAGCAATTTTGTAAAACAAAATTTCATTGACTTTTTTAACATTTTACTTCAAAGATTATCTGATTTTGAATTATAACAATGCTCACGTACCATAGACAGTGTTTGGATTTCATGATAGGATATTATTTCTCCAAGAGTTATACGATTAGCTTGTTTTGAGAGAGTGGCTTTAAGTAAGCTAGTTTTTTCTTTGAAGACATAAACTAATGTTCATGTTTTTGCGTGCCTTCCACTAAGTGTTGCATGCATTCAGTCAGCTACTGAAGAAGACTATAATGCGAAATGACGTCATTTGGGTCGAGCTGCTGTATTTTAACTTGTCTCACTTTGCATGCCTCCGAGGCTGCTGCACTGCCTTCGTAGCTAGAATGTGTCCTGATTATCTGAGTTCCAGGAATCATGATGTGATGATGCCTTTGCGTCAACGGAACCGTTGCAATGTCGTATAATAAGAGTTGTACATCGATCTTCATAAAACGAAAAGCACACAGTGGAAACTTTTCTGATAAGTTTAATTCATTTTGTGCTTTCTTGTATGACAAACAGTCAATTAAAGTATTCCTCTCTCTTAGTAGTTTCCATTTTATCTACTCTCACGGCACAGTTTATCAAATTCTCAAAACATCACTCAATTATTTCTTAGTTCTGCGTGAATCATGTGAATGCGATCATTTTACCAGCGACTGAAATACACACAATACTACTTTCAGATCTAAAGAAGTATGGACTACCTCGAAGAGGCGGATATTTTGACCAAGTTTGTTTTACATTTTCATAAATATTATACTTTGTAAAGAACATTACATGCTTCAAATGTCAATTTCTAATAATTTATAATTTACTAATTTCGTTTTTCTGGAATACATTACACATTTCCCAGAAATCGGATTGTCATTTGCCAAATTCGTTAACGTATTTCTGCCTTCCTTCTCATTTCGTATAGGTGCCACTGGCTCCTTTCGTTGTAACGGTGTAATTTTATTGTTTGAAAACTTCATACATAAATATCAGTTAATGTATTAGATAAAAATTTAAATTATTGTGAATAACAGTTTTATGACGCATTCAGCTTATTCAAGGTAAGTACTATGTCCTTTTTAACTGAAGTATTTATTTCTTACCAACCTCTAAAATATTGGGCTTCATCATGTATATTGTCACACGCGTTACCAACTGCTAGTAGCAAAAATGCTGAAAATCTCCATCAGTGCCATTGCCAGAGAGCATTGGTGCCACCGGGCGCAGTTGTGACATCGCGTTTACTGACCGGTCCGATAGAACGCAACTTACGATAGTTCACTTACATGTTTCTATCTTTTGTCTAAGTGCGCTCTGCGGGTTGCTGTGAGAACCGTTGCTTGGTTTGCTTATTGAAAAATGTATTGTGTTTTTCTCATCGTGAAGTAAAAATTTATCCAATGGTTCGATTCACGCAATTGTAAAGTTGATGTAAATTCAATTACTCATGATCGTTGATAAACTTATTTTTACGCTACAATTTCATCATTTGGTTTACATATATGACAACATAATCGAAAATAACAACGATAATTTATAGTATCTTTGTAACTCTCGGGGCTAGTTGAGACAAGTACAAAAGGGGCACGTTTTTGCAGTGACATTGAAGGCCCCATACGTTTGATTGTAGTTATTTTAATTTAAGGAAATATGGTGAGAAAATACATGAGGCAAACTGAAAGAGGGAACACTTTGTTAGAAGAGTAAAAAAGAGCTGCCCTGGAAGTCGAATCTCGAAGACGTAATTTAAGAATAGCTGCTGAAACATTAGGTGTAAATTGAATGCTGCGTCAATATAGAACTGTGTAGTGTGTAGAAATATAAAGGAGTAGAAATAAATACTTGATGCATAAGGGATTCCTCAAATGGGCTATAAGAAACTGCGTTTGGTATAGCTTCTGAACAAGAACTTGAACACGATGAATATTCAGTTCAATCTGCAAATATATTTTATGGTGCAAGTCCTTCGGAATAATCAAGTTGAGCATATAGTTTTTCCGGGGCGAACTAAATTCAAGTGACAGAAAATTGGATAACGAAGAAGTCTACAAGTGTTGGATGACAAACTAAATGCAGCGTCACTCTACAAATTTTCATGATTCTCAATCTCATAGTTTGCAGCGAAACACAAATTTCAGTAAAGACAATGATTATATGTTTGTCAACAACGTAGTAAGACATTCGTAATATAGATGAAACTGGAGCATGAACAGTACGTAAGTCCTTAAAAATCGTAGCAGAAAAGGGAAAGAAAGAGTCGGTGAAATGTCTTCAGAAGAAAGGGGAATTAATCTAACAGTTTTTGGAGTCAACGCTGTAAGAAATTCCATTACTCCAATGTTTGTATTTCTGCGTAAATGTGTTAAATATTACTTCATTCAAATGGTTTAATACGCTGTTGTGGCCCAGCAAATCCCAGTGGATGGAGTACAAACCTCGCTGTTTTGTTATTTACGAAAAATTTTGTGCTGAATGTGAGACGCTCAAAAGTCTCCCATTTTAGTGCTGCTGGATAAACATGACTTTGATCTTCCTATAGACGTTTTGGTTTATGCAAAGGAAGTGGAGTAGTTCCAATGTCATTTCCAATAAATACCAGTTAAAAATTAAGAGCCTTTAGATGTGTCTGCTTAAGGTTCGATAAAAAACGTTTATCATGAGGCTGTAAATCGCATTCTGAAAGTACTGTTTCAATTTACGAATTCCAGGTATTAGCTCATCTGAATGCTGCTACTACAAAGAACAAAAAACAGAATTCGATCCAGTGAAACATGAAACTTTAATACTAATATTTTTACAGAGGAAGACGTTCTATGCTCTTTAGTCACAGATCGTCCGCGTTTGGATAATTATGAATATGTCATAGCAAGCCAAAGAGAAATTTCTTCAAGTTGCTAGTGACCAAGGAGACAATAGCGATCTTTCTACAGTAGATACTGCGTTGCATACATTAGTGATCAGTTCTTCGAAAATCAAACCTCTTCCCAAAACATAACTTCGAAGGAATAACAGAACAAAAACTTTGAAATCTGCAATTTTAACTAGCACTCCCGTCAAAGGAGGAATTCAATTTAAGCAGCAAGAAAGGCTAGAGAGAGCTCCGGTCTCCCCTACTCATACACTGCCACACTGGTTATGTGCCTTCTTGAGACGCACCGCTCTGACGTAGTGCATCACAGTCTCCCCTTCTTGTAGCGCGTAATAGCCCCGACGGTTCGTCGCCTCCCTCCCCGAAGCTATTATCATCCTTCTTCATTAACCCACCTTCAAAAATACGCGCCCGCCCTTCTGGCGCCAGGCAGTCGCTGGGAGACGGTCAAGAGGGCACAACGGGACGGATCGAGGTTCGGTGGGCGGTAAGGAGGACCAGAAGCAGAGTGGCGTTGGTTGAGACGAAGAGATGTTTTGAGCGAGGGAGGGGGAGTAGAAGGGGAGGGGATAGATGTTGTGGGAAGGGGGGCCGATTCCATAGAGAACCGGAAGGCAGAAGTGTATGAGTTCAGAAAGTAGAGGAGGGACGGATTACAGAGCAATGGTAGTTCGTGAACGGCGAAGCCAAAAGAAGACATGCCGGGACGGGGAGCGGAGGGCAAAGAGGAGTCGAAAGGCGGGAGAGCGGGCGGTGAAAAATGCGTTTCGTGTCTGTGGTTTTTGCACGTGGTCGAGGGCATAACATGCATATTAGATCGGACTCCTAATACGTGGGTAAAGGAGGAGCGAGGTCGACTGGTAGCGCTGGTCCTCACTGTGAAGCAACCCGGAGGGGGAGGGAGGGCGTGGAAATACTAAAAATTTACGAAGTTCATCAAGTTGATTTGTATCAAGGAGGTATTACCAATTGATTACTAGTTTTAGAAAAAACGTATGCGTCGATCTGGCTGTTCGAGGTGGCTAAGAGCGTGTACCTACTCGGCGCTTCGCTCCGAAGGGTCGCGGGTTCCATTCCCGCCTTGGGCATGGTTGCTTGACCATTGTGTCTCATGTGTGTGTTGTCGCGGAGGGCCTCGCATTCTGCTTATCCCAGATTAGAGGAGTCTGCCAGTCTGTTGGTCCAACTGGGACGTAAAGGGCAACGGCCGTCGGCTAGATAAAAGCAATAGAAGAAAAGAAAAATGTATGCATTCTCAAAAATAATTGTGTGTGACATTTTACAGACCCACACAATGTTTTAATATAGCCGCCCTTCACTTCGTACTTGAAATCGAGACATTATTTTATGTGAGAAGAATATTTTAATAAAAAGAACAACATACAAATACGTATCACACACGTTTTATATAATTTCTAAAATAAAACACTTAAAACAAACAAAAATATAGAAAAGACTTCGAAACAAATGTAGTTAAAAATTTAAAAAGATTGAATATAAACTTATTATTTCGATTCGGGAATATCTCTATGTAACAAAAATGTATCCTAGTAAAGTTATTGTCGAAACATAAAACTAAAAGTATGCCTGAAATAATTTTTGAGATTTTGAATGTATTTTTATATTTTGAATCTGGTCTACATTTTTAATCAAATGATTATTAACTTCTCAGTGACTTTGGTAGAAAAAGAACATTCCCTTTTGCAGTTTCTCTTCACCCCCGAGAAGAACAAACATGAACACTTTTCTGAAGTTTTGGAAAATTCAAACGCTTTAACGAAAAATATCTTTCAGCAATATGATTCAGAGCGTTGTCAGTCCGTTAAAATAAAAATGTACGTATATTTAAAAAAGGCCGCACTTTCAACGACATATCGACGTTTCTTTTGAAAAATTGACACTATTTAATTACAAATTACGAAAATTCTTCGAAGAAATTGGGTATGAATTCGAAGTTAATTGACCAACTTTAGCTTTTCAAAAAGTGTTATTCAAACAACGTGTCTTGATTTAAATTAGAACAACATAAATTAACGTTTTCTGCGCCATTTTCGTGCTTAATTTAGATTTTTGGAGGAAGAAGATAATGAAAGATTATACTGATATTTTTGTAAAATATATCAGACCAGCAATTGTTACTTTAGTGGTACATGAGTGAGAATTCGATCAATCATGAAACATCCCTTGATTCTCGTCATGATTCTCTGCCACTGTTTAGGGGAACGAATCCCTGCGAGTCGAGAGCCGCGAATGCGGCAGAGAATGAACGAAATCCAGCGAGCACGCCATAATTCAGGGCACTTAACGCAATAAAGAGCGGCGGGAACGCCGGGGGCGGCGGGGCGGGAGTGTGTGGGCGTCAGGGCGGCGAGAGGGGGCGGGGAGAAACGCCGTGGGCGCTGCGTGGCGGTGGTGGGCGGGGGCGGGTGGGACGCGGTTGTGGGGCGGCGGGGGTAGCGGGGACGACAGGGGCGGCGGAGGGCGGCGGGCGGCGGGGGCGGCGGCAGGGGCGGCGGCAGGGCAGTCGGGGGCGCGCGCGGGGCGACGGCCAGGGCGGGGGGTGCGGCGTCAGACGCGGGGCGAAGCAGGTGGCGGGGCTGCGCAAGGCGGCGGGGGCGGCGCAGGCGGCCAGGCGGCGGGGCCGGCTGAGGCGGCGAGGCGGCGAGGGCGGCCGAGGGCGGCGAGGGCGGCGAGGCGCGCAGGCGGCGGGGCGGCGGGGCGCGGGGCGGCGCAGGCGGCGGGGCGGCGAGGGCGGCGCGGGCGGGCGGCGAGGGCGGCGCAGGCGGCGGGGGCCGGCGCAGCGCGAGGCGGCGAGAGCTGGCGGGGGCGGCGCAGTGCGCGGGGCGGGGGCTGGACCCGATTAGCGCGCTCTCTTGTCGCGCGACAGCCGGCCCCGCGCCGGCCGCGGCGCCGCGCCCCATCAATCATCGAACTCAGCGGGGACGAGGCGGCGCGCGCGGCGAATTATGGGCAAATACTGCATATGAAATGACCGCAGATTACGCCGGGGCGGCGCGGCGCAAGGGGGCAGCAGGTGCGCGAACGGGGTCGCTCCCGCCTCTTCTTCCTCGGGTTAAAGATTAAAGGATTAAAGAAAATATCCCCGCTCGACGCCTCGCCCGTGAACAATTTATTAGCACATGAAAGACTAACTTTTTGTACTAGTTAGGCAAATAACTATTCTCGTTACGATTTTTAACGGGGGGCGTGTGCTACTTCTGACAGCGCAGTGCCTTCGTCGTGCAACCCGACCACAGCGCTCCTCAAATGAACGACAGGGCTTCCCATCCTCTTTGTCCTCCACCAACAATAATAATCCAGTTTTGCTAATAAGAGAGCTAATAAACAAAGAGAATTCATCGTGAGAATGTACCTCAGCGACACCACAAGACAATCAGTTACAGATATTCACCATTAAATAACTACAACTACAACTTCAACTATAACTATGTAACTATGTAGTTATAAATAGATAGTTTAGCTAAATAACTGTTGTCGTTATGAGGCTTCTCGGCCACTTAACTACTTGTGACACCGCGGTGCCATCGTCATGCAACCCTACCAGAGCGCTCCCGAAATACTCGACCGCGCTTCCCGTCCTCTCTGTTCTCCGCAAACAATAATAATCCAGTTTTGTTAATAAGAGATTTAATCAACAAAAATTCAACGTGGATATGTAATTCAGCGATATCACAAGGCAATCAGTTACAGATATACATTACTAAATAACTATAAGTTTATTTTTTCTTAGGGCGATTTCCAGCTCACAGCCCTCTACATCCGACAGGGACGCATATTTGACCATACATTAAACACCAACATACTTGGGACTCCTCTGATCTGAGATCAATAGAACACGAGGCCCTGTGCGGCATCTACAATGAGGTACAAGGGACAAATAACTATCTCCAAGGCGGGACTCGAACCCCCGAGCCTTCGGACCGAATTGCTGGAAGCCCTAAAGGACATTTTTTTTAGATTACTTCAACCTTTCGTTTCTTGAATGGTAGGATTGAAATATGACTTCAAGGACATTATAGAAGAGTAAAACGCCCCTACGTGAAATTTTTGGTTGAACAATTTGCAGATCGGGCTCAAGTGTACAACGAATCAGCAACGAAGCTGCCGTTCTCTCACAGAAGGAACGCAGCCTGTGGTGACACCGCGAAGACCCCTCCGTTGATTGGCTCCGTGACGCATGACGCGCGGCCCGACGCCTTCCGACGCAAGTGGCCGCAGCCAATTAGCAGAGCCACAAGTCAAATGTTCGAAGCCGCTTGACTCACAACGGAGACATTTGGCTCAGAGCGGAGACATCTGACGCACTCTGGGATCAGTGCACAGCTATGGCATGTCCACAAATAACATGGAAGGAGGGAGGGTGTTCTTGGCAAGTTATAAAACTTAGCACGCCACCTCTCTCTCTCTCTTATATATATATATATATATATATATATATATATATATATATATATATATATATATTAATACGCGAAGGAAAAACTAGTATCTCCGATAAGGATATTGCGCACAGGGAAAAGAGTTTCAAATAGATTAAATGAAAGAAAATAATATATCGTGCAGCTACAACAAGAAACACGCAGCAACCTTGGGCTTTCGAAGTCGAAATCGGATCGCCGAGTTTGTTTCAGATGCTCTTTTCGCAGAGTAAGAAGTAAGATGCCTTCGGCGAGATTAAAAAGTTTTCCCTGAGATGAAAGGACGCCAAGCATTGCCAATTTTTGGAGGAAGTAGTCCACAACGGGGCTGATCATTTGAACATTGTGACAGATGAAAAGGAGTGGGGTCGATATGACTTTATTTTAAAGCATAACTCAAAAAGTTTTGTTCCGTTTTCTTGTAGAGGAAGGAGTCTACTTTTTTACGTCAGAAGAACAGTGAAGTATTTCGCAGCGAAGACCTTAACATTACTTTTAGAACAGCTGAATGAAGATAAACATGTAATGCGATACAAAAATTATGGAAATTATATTCAATATATGAGTTATGTTGATTGTTAATAAAATTTGTTTGTTAGTTTGAAAATAAATTCTGTTATTTTCACAATCTCATTTTTTAAGACGATCAGGTTAATTAATTATACGAAACCAATCAATTGTATTTTATATAATTTTAATTATTGAAATACACTTGCAATATCAAACATGTCATTTCAATAATTAAAATTATATGAAAAACAATTAACTAGTTTACGTATTAAATAATTCTACTGCTTGTTTTAAAACATAAGATTCTGAAAGGAACAGAATTATAGAAAATGTACTGATGCATTGATACTGAATATCTTCAAGTAGCGTACCGAATAAATAACAGGATCTCATGTGACAACGAAGAGTGGTATTTTAGTGGTGAGTCAGAGCATCAGATACAAATTCGCCAAACCATTATTGAAACATAAAAGAACGTTTACAATACTAAATTAGTCCTTTGTTCGAGTAATTGTTTCACATTGTACGAATTATTCTTCGTCATTACACATTTTCAGTTAAAAACTATTGTTCATCGAAACTCATGGGTTCGCTTTATTGCGCCTATTACGAGTGCAGGGAAACATTTTTGCTTTGATAACATTCTGCTCGTTTACTTCACAAAAATAATTTAATTTAGAAAAAATATAGAAACTTCCTTTTTATATGAAAAGTCGACTTGTGAATATCAAATTTAATAATAAATTATTACTTAAAAATTAAATAAAAATTAATATGACAAAAATAAATGACAGGTACCAACAGAAGCCATTTTACAATCACGTTTATTCCGTTTCCTACGACCCGACATTTCTTGCATTAAAATAACTTCAAAATGCTGACTTAATGTTCCAAAATTTCTCATCATAAAAAAACTTCATGGTATAGTAAGTATACATACGAATCGTATTTCTGCTGCACTTATTATGACGTCTCTCCCCGAGTAGATCACTAGCTCTTCCTTCCGTGCCGCAATTTAACCGTCGTCGGTGATTTAATGGCGCAGACTGTCACCATGTTGCAGCTATTTACCATACAGAGGATATTCCGCCTTATAATGAAGCCATGTGACGTGAGACGCGACGGCATGTTTGCTTCTTAACAGAATTGCGAGCCCCAATCATAAATCTTAGCGAAATCACTCCCCCATTAATGAAAACATTGCTGTCGTAACTCTGCAGCATAACAATGCAGAATGGGGTTTGTTTGGAATTTCAAGAGGTAGTGCAGAGACTGAATTGAATTTGCAATGTTTGCATTTTTGAAGGCTAGTTGTTTCAGGGTATGTCTGTGAAAAGGAATACAAAAGTTTGGTATTAGTAAATAAAAAAAGTTATCGCTATACTAGTATAATACTTATCGCTTTACAAATATAATACCGGGTTTTCCTTTGTACTGTATTAAGTTTGCTTCAAACCAAACTGGAGGACTATATAATAACGAATTTAATAATTTACTCTTCATAAGCATAATTTTCAGAACATTTCCTATTACCCCTTTGGCTATTAGCATCTTTGATCATAAACTACAGTAAAATTCAAAACATATTACCCAAGAAAAATAATTACCTTGACTCTTAAGAAGTCATTCACAAAAATACACTTGATCGTCTCTGTTTCGATTCCATTCTCTGGCCCGTTCATTTCGCATTACAGAACACCTATTTTCCTGCTTTCGAATTTGGAATTTTGGAATGAGAGTCCGACTTCGCCGGCAAGCAAACGGTGTCCCCCATACGTGGGCCTACATTAATTTCCGAACTTGGGGGTAAGGGAGAGCTAGCGGACTTCGTCTGCCTGAGCTTCTTTTCGTAACACAACCACAGAAACTGGGACGATTTAAAGGAAAGCTACAACTTTTTGTCCTAATCGGGAATGGAACCCAGCATCGCACCACGGGAAACGAGTACGCTGCCCGTGAGCCACCTTATGGCCATTTCCAAGATTGTAAGAACTCCAATTAAATTGCCACACGCGACAGGCCGAACTAAAAGAGCCGGGCGCCTCCAGTGCAGAGAGGCAAAGCGCGGGACGCCTTGGGAGAGGATCCGTCGCGTCGCACGTGGAGGGGGAACGGGG
>BOPP01000025.1:9158547-9180838 GCA_017312745.1 Gryllus bimaculatus
TACGCCGCTTCGCACGGCGGCTGTCTGCTAAGCCACAATCGCTCTGCGCCACGCGCCGAAGTGCAGCAACACCACTGCCCAGAGCGAACCGGCGCTTCGCCCCACCTTCGCCTCGCCCGCCGTGCCCCGGTGACCGCGTCAAGGCAACGACGCGCTCGCCTCTGCCCCTCTCTGGGCCCCCGCTCTGCCCCCGCTCTGGCCCCGCGTGTCTGCCCCGCTCTCCCCCGCTCTGCCCCGCTCTTTGCCCCGCTCTGCCCCCTCTGCCCCCGCATCTGCCCCGTCTCTGCCCCCGACTCTCCTGCCCCCGCTATGCCCCTCTCTCTGCCTCTCTCTGCCTCTCCCTCTCTGCCTCTCCCCCTGTCTCTGTCTCCCTGTCTCTCTCTCTTTGTATCTCTTTGACTCTCTCTCTCTCTGTCACACACGCATACACACACACGCGCGTGCGGGAGTGAATACGCGCACTCACTGCTTCTGCGTGGTTAGAATCGGAATTCGCTTAGTTTGACGTTTTTGTACTTCATCTCAGGAACGATCTCTTGATGGCTTGTGGGCTTTCGATGAAAACCTACCGGGAGAAATGGTATCAACTGATGTCTGTACAGTGCGTCTGACCCTAGGTTCGAGTCCCGACGGTGGCAGAATTATCGTCACTAGCTAGTCGCTGACTGAAGGAGAATTCTAGACGGCGGCTTCTCTGATCGGTAGTTTTGCGTGGTCTCACTAATCAATACCAGGCGAATGTACGAGCATTTTCCTAACAAATAGGCCAGGGACCATGCGCGATCTTTCGTTCTATTTCCTTGTCCTATCCTCACCTCTTACTTTTATTCTACATTTCCACTTACACGCACTACACTACCAAAGATGCCCGGAGACCGACCGGGAACTTCGAGCTTGCCCCGGCTCGCTCGCGGTGTCACGATTATGGGAGATACATGCTTGGGGAAAACCCCGCTAGCCGACGGTAGGTCGGCGCCGATCTCGCCATACAGCGGGGGAAGATTTCTGCCACCTCCATAGGAAAACATGCACTACATTTACATAAATAATGCTCTTGGCTGTTGACGCGTCCGGAATCACTAATCAACCAATTGAAATCGATAATCAGCAATGTTTTAACTATCACAAGGTGCGTTCAATAATGTAAGAATATCTAGGTCATCAACAAAATAGAAACACAATTTTTGGGTGTGTTTAATTGCAGCATAATCAGAACGAGTTGCACTATTTTTTCTCATAATTGACCCCGAAATTGAGTCATTTGTCATACCATGGAGACAACATTTATACACATGCGTCGGAAAAGCCTGGGGTAGGTACTGCTGTTTGACAGCCACCTGCAACTGTGTTTCCCTGTGATACCAGTAATTCTGAATTTATTGAGGTGTAAGAATATACGAAAATCGTTGAGAATTAGATCCAGACTATAGGACATATACGGTTCCGATAACGACGTATCTTTTGGGGAACATCAACTTGTTGTTTACCCATCCACATTCCGCTATCTATTTTGGACAAAGTCCTTTGTAAGTTTTGAGGGCACGTTTTGCCTGCAGACGGACAGAGAGACAGACATTTAAAATTTCGCACTGTATCAAAATCACATTTCATCATTTTCAATATCGTACAAAGAACTTCCAACCGTGAATTTCCATGAAAATGTCGGTAGCAATATTTTCCAGCTTTACAGATAACCTATCTGTACTCTGTACATACAAATATTCAAGAAAATAAAAAAGGAACGAAAAGACAGCACGAAAAGTCATTAAAATCTCGCTATAAGGGAGAACTGTGGTCAGTGGTGATCGGGAACAATCTTGACGCATGCAATAATGTGGGACAATTAGTCAGCACACCTTTTTCATTGCAAACGTTCTTCAGAATGATGCAGAATTTGGTAAGGGGTGCGTTAACTGCATTGAATAACATTTAAATATATTATGACAAATAGTTGTAACCGGCAAAATAACGGAACGAAATTACATCGATACCAATAATTTATTGTACTCAAACGTAGAACATAAATTAATTTAAGATTAAATTTAGTTTTTTTATTTCACAATGACATTATCAGTCGCAGGTTCTTAAATGGGGTCCTCAGTCTTCAAGAGCACTGTAAAGCGATTTTAGGAACATTCTAAAAGTGCTACCAGGTGACATTTTGAACCATTGGCGATTGTTACAACGTGCCATGAAGGAATGGAATTTCGTTTCTCTAATATTTGTTATTATTCGTTTAGTCACACTCTTGTCGGCATACAAAAGCGAGAGTATCAAACATTAGGTCCATTGTATTCTCCGAAGTCTGTTGAATTGTCTGAAGAGTCAATAACATGTTTCAGTTAGCTGATTATCTTTACTGTAGCTCAAATCTCCAATTGTTTCTTTGTCAATTTTTTTTTCTAAAAGGAACCTACATACAAATTGTAGTTCGCAAAGCAATCTAGAGAACAGTAAAAAGAGAAGTGATCGCCAGTGAAGAATTATTGCAATATTATTGTTATCTTTTGTCCAGATCTGCCACTCAAAATCAAGAGAGCTGCCAAACGAAATCAGAGCAGTCAAACCGAAAGCAGCCAAACGAAATCAGAGCAGTCAAACCGAGAGCAGCCAAACTTAGGGACGCCTGCTCGTGTTCCTGTATTATGCAATTTACATGACCAGTCCCAAACACAATGAAACTGGGAAACTGAATTGGGCGCCCCCAAAACTACCGAATAGCGCTGGAAGATGCCATAGCATCACATTTCACGGTTGTTAATTTTTTATTGCTTGTCTTGACAACCTAACCATAAAACGTTGGACAGCACATCTTTAATCTCACTTCGAAAACAATTACAACAATATAGTGTATCTTTCTCCAGTTGCTCAAACTGAAGGAAACAATCTCGAGGTACTTTGGTAGAAAGATATTTCAATTCAAACCAGAAACTACCAACGAAAACTACGGAGTATCGTTTCCGTTACCGGTGCTATGACCAGCTAGCAGGATTAGTTGCCAACGCGAAGCGGGATAAAAATGAAGTGAGCTGTGCGCGACGCGGAGCGGTGCAGCGAATGCTGTGGTCGCCCCCAGTTGGGTGCGGCTCCACCGGCTCAACAGAGGCGACGGGCTCACCCACGCTAATTAGCGACTCCCACCTCAGCGCGTCCGCTTCTTGAGTGGGGCGGGCCGCCCGCAGCCTCCTCCCCTCCCCCCACACCCCCACCCCCACTCCACGCTTCATCACTCCGTTACGACCGCCAGCCCCCCCCTCTACCACTGTTCTGCCAAAACCTGACTCGTACGAGTTAAACCTGCCGTTGTCCACACATCACACACACACACCAAGTGACTTCAGCGGCTGTACTTTGTGTCCATGGAAAGATTGCGAGACATCTAAAAGAAATAGAAATGTGAAATCTATATCAAATTTTCACCCAAATTTTGGGCACTAGGGTGAATTAGGGTACTTATCTAAATTTCCTTTGCTCCCACATGCAAAAAAAAAAGATTTGACATTGGTAATTGTCGCTGAAAGAGAATGTATAGTGATGTAGATGAAATAGTGAAAAAGAAAGAAAAGAATTGAAAAAAGTGTTTTTCTCTATACCCAAGAAAAGTGACACAGCTAAACCTATCGTCAATTTTGAGTTAGTGAACAAATATTCTGATAAAATTGTATGGTTATTCAAAGTGAAACTGCCTTTTGCGAGAAACAACGGCTCTTCTCACGATAAAATCTCTTGAAAATTTTATTTTTTAGAAACGTGTCATTTTCAGTTCGAATTTTTGGTCAGTCCTTGAATCAGTGGGAATATTTACGCCATCTCCCGATCCTTACTATGAGGTATGAACAGAAACAAAATATATACAGAATCTTTTCTCAAAATAGAAAGCAAACTTCAATTTTGTTTTGGTCATGACGATTTCGTAAAAACTAGTTCTGTCAAAAGTTGATGTGAAGTCACAATTGCTGTAATATTATACTTACACGTTAGTAAAAATATGCAGTGTGCAAATCTGGAGAATGAAGAATTCACTAATTTTGGAGTAGTTTAATACTTCCCTTTCTCCATTGTCATGTCGACATAGCACGCAGCTCATATCATGCTATACTTTCTCTTAAAGTAATGTAATTCACAAGTTATTTTTACAGTTGGATACTCCCCCTCACATTTGCTATGAAGTTTCTGAGTACTTTCCCGAGAAACAAAATGTATTACATGATTCCGTGACCAATCCTATGAAACTACGCTCTATACTACGAGCAATTTTTATACAAATGGGCAGAAACGGAAGCAGTCACAAGATTTTACCGCAGCTCCATTTAAACAATGCGATAAGGTCATGAAGCTTACGAAGTTTCCATCGCTGATAAAGTAATGCAAATGTGTCCTCATAAATGTAAGTTTTAGATATATGTGGATTCAGCACTGTGATACAATGTCTGCAACGTAATAACGCTGTTACAAAATGTATAGTAGAATAAACTGTTTGCTAAAATGCAAATTACACCAAGTTACTTTTTGTACTAAATACTAAGATAGGAAATTAACGGAAGTCCAAGTTTTGTTAATATCAAAGGTTTCAAGCAAAGGCGCATACAAAAGCTAATCACTACTGCTAATAAAGACAGCAATTACATGTATGTTTATTTTGTGTCGGAAAACAGCTTTAATCTTTGAAGGTAATGGCATTTATTAATACATTATTTTCTTATATATTGATATCATTAATTTCACACATCGTGTTAATCTGAATTATTTTCTCCTTTTTCTTCTTCGTTCCGTCATCGGTGGCTCAGGTCATCAACTGATGTCTTGGCAGTGCATCTGATTGGTATTCTCTAGAGTTGGAATTCCGACGGCGTCACTATTTTTGACACTAGGCAGATAGCTAGGTGGAGTTCATTCGCTGTCTGGAGGAGAATTCTAGACGCAAGCTTTTCTGATCGGAAGTTTTCAGAGGTTTCTACAAACACCAGGCGAATGACGGAGCAGTACCCTAACAAATAGGACTCGGTCCGTCCGTGATCTTTCCTCCTCCTTCCTTGTAATAATCCCCATCCCTTACGTACACACACACACAAACTACACTACCACAAATGCTTGGAGATCAGTCGGGAGCAAATTTGGGTATAAATCAGTCTTTAATTAGAACAAAATTCCGGTATACAGTTTTTCAATATTGTGGTAAGTGGGTATGCTAACTTTACGGACATTTCTTTCTGAACGCTGACACACGCATGCACGATAGCGTCTCTGTCTAACGAATAGAATTAAAAAAAGACGCTGAGACTAACTTCATCTTCATTTTGTGAAAGAACCTTTTCACTTGAATCGCAAATGGGGAGAAGAAATAAATAGAGATAAATTAAATATTTGAAAACAAGAAATGTGTTAATGCGAGTTTTATTTATTTACTTATCTCACTTATCGAGTGTCCTCCCTTTTGCATTAACATTGCTTGCAACTCTAGTCGGAACGTGGATTCTAGCAGTAAGGGCAGACTCCGTTGCCCATCTCGAGAGGTACGCGAAAAGAAAAAGAAAAAGAACACGTCCTCCAACCCGCCAGCCGTACGTAACATCACGGAACAATGGACCCGTTTAATTTGCAAAACGGGGCGGTGGGACTATCTAGGGGCTTTGCGGACTATCGAGCGGGAAAGCAGCGTTGCGTATTAGCGATAGGTTAACGCATAATGTCAGTTGAAACGGCGCCGCCTGCAGGAGTCGCCTCGCCTGCAGCATTCAGACAGGTTGCAAATCGCACTCGGAGAAGCATTAACAATCCCTCGCCAAAGGCGAAGGCAGTTTTGTAATCACTCCTGCGTAGCTGCAATGCGCCTAAGAAAATGGACAGACGTTCTGTTAAAACGCATGTACACGTAAAACCTGCGTCGTAAATGGAGACATACAAAATGAGTTGTACGATTCTCTAACTGCAAAATGGTTTTCACGTAGTGCAACCGCGAAGGAGTAGTACTTCAACATACGACACACTTTCTGGTATTGTTTGGAACAAAACAAAAAAAATGTTAACTACAATTTAACTGAAATTTTTCAATATTCCAGCCAGCTTGTGCAATATTGGTTTATTGGTAATGTATTGTTTGCATTACAAATATTTGAATAAAATGTGTTGTCATTACCAACATTCTGCTGTATTTTATGGCCAACTTTCGTTGACTTAACCACCACCAGATCTAGTACAAAACTAGATTTCAAAACATTAAATAATAAATTAATATAAATAGGTAAAAAAATTATTACATATTTTTGACGGGCAATATTTTTAATTTAACGTAGGTCCGTTTAAATAATGATAAATAAACGAAGGAAATGAAAATGAGTTGATAAATCTATTTTAAAACTACAGAAAATAATTTTTATGGTTATATATTGGAGAATGACATGAAAAATAAAATCATGTAAAATTCAGTCTAAGTAAAATGATATACAAGTTGAGTCCTTTCTTTAAGTGCTTTCCGAAAGCCGGCAATTCGACTTTTCTGGGTACGGGTGTGTCGGGATGGGAGGAGAAAGAGATAGTGGTCTGGGTGTGGCCATCGCTCGCTGCAAGTAGGCGGTGTAAGGGTGCAGGGATCGAGAGTTGATTTATGCTTTCGCTGAGTAAATTATTATGTAGATGTGCACCTCTTGCTTCTTCATCTGAAGCTCATAAAAATATGCACTTCCTCACATGTTCTCAGAATCACTCTTGAGGAAAATTGGCTTTTTTTGCTGTATACACTATGGCGACGTTTATGACCAAAAAACTTTGTCATCGCTGGGATCTTAACGCTGATTAACATCTTAACGCTGATCAATATAGAGCTCGAAACGTTTTTGGATTGTAGTTACTTTATCTACTCTATACATCAATTAATATTTTACTTAAAATTCAGAGCCCATTTTGAGAATATCTTGTTTTTTTTGTTTTTTTTTGTTTGTTTTTTTTACAATTGGTGAAATTTTATTCCATGTAAATATATTCATACAAAAACTCTAGATATCATTTAATATACGAAATAATCTTTTGCTTATTCAGAACAATATCACTAGTCTAAATAATAATGATGGACGGGAGGTTCAAAAAAGTATCAATGATTTTTAAATAAAATGAGATTATTTACCTTACACAAAAGAGTAAAATTTTTCAAAAAGCGAGATTTATAGATACAGATACGGTTGTTTGTGAGACAATTTGGGTAATGTACTTGTGCTTTATGAATTCTATAAAATAAAAAGTTTGTCTTTTTCAAATTTCGAAAGAGTGGACAAATTGAGTCAATTGATCGAAAATACTCGATTTACGAGAAATAATGCGTTTATATATGTGTTTATGTGAAAGAGTTGTTCACAAATAATCACACGAAAGGAGAAACTGACATCTTTAAAAAATATGTTTTTTAACCCCCACATTTACGGTATCAGGACCCTAAAAACCGTTAACTATAATAATTGTGAGCGCCCCCCCTTGTTCTATTCAAGAAGTTCGACAGATATGACGACACCAGACACATAGATATAGTAAGGAACAGTATTCATTCTGAATAGGAAACAAGAACAGAAAATTTCAACCAATTACAAGCGACAAAGATTTGATGTTTTCAAAACCGGATGTATAGGGTTCATCCCTTTCGGTGATATCTCAAAGGCAGGTCGTCCTGTGCGCCGGTCCGAGAGAGAAAAGCGGCAAACAAGTCTGATGTATCCGCTAACAACCAGCGCTTGTGTGGGTTACAGTGCGGCAAAAACGAGGTAAATTCAGAGGAATATTATGTAAATTCTGATAATTATTGTAAAGATAATAAGAGAATGTAAAGAGCAAAGTAAAGATGAACAGGTGGTTATGTTCTCATGAGTGTAACTAGCCCTGAGAGAATTTCCTTATTTTGAGTGATTTTTTTCTATTTGAATTTATCACGTTATCCGTATCTTTGGATTAATCTTTGGGATTCACTTTATATCTGCATACTACCACTTTTCAAGGATATTATTTGGAAAGTAAAAACAGTCTTTAAAGTGAATGCCCGTGGTGGAAATTATTAGACGAACGACAAGAGACGTGGCGAGGAAAAGGGCATTGATAACTGGCAATGGAGACTGAGAATTATCGTTTGACTACATCGGAGATGATGAAGATAGAATCGGCGTCCTGTTACAACAAAGATAGCATTCTATTCACGAGATGGACGTCTACCCTTGGCTTCGGATAGTACCCAATCCGTTCGTGCAGGCGAATAACGAACTTTCCTTCTAAGAGATCACACTATTTAGAATCGTGTTAATACAAAATGTTTATTCCATTAATTGTCGAAAATTATTGAACAGTCATGTAGAAATAATATACTGTTGTGAGCAAACGAGGGGAGAGTAGGTCACTGAGACCAGAACACAGACAGGGCCGTTTTATTAGCATTGGGAGACCTTGGGACTCTTAATTTGGAGGCTCCTCTTACTTTCACCGATTGCCCTCCCCAAATTTTGATGCTGAAATATAAAGAAAATCGTATCAATTTACATTCTATTTTGTATTTTTTTATTATTTTGAAATTATTTCTTAGTGTTTTAGTTTAAACAAACATGTATAAGAAGGGCTTGATTTCTGGCAGTATTCGACGGAACATTCCGGTACCTTGGGAATAATTATTAGATTATATTATAAATGTATAACTATTTCTATTAAATTAACAATTACTTTGGGGAGCGTTCCGCGACCTAAAATTTTATAAATCAAGCTCTTTTAACAGGTTTATAATCACATTCTAAAAAACTACAAACCAAATAAAGACATGTTTTGTTGAAGAACTAAACTTCTCATCACTTAGTGACATTCTCCAATCAACCAACCACATTCGATATTATAATATTATCCAATGACTGCACGACACACCACTCGGTACGCCAATTTCGTGCTCGCAGTTTAATCACACACAACGTTTTATACTGTTTTTTATTTTAGTTTTTGAAAAATTTTGAATTAAATATTTTTTTAACTATTGGGGGCCTTTGAACATTCGGGCCCTGCGCCCGAGCTTTAATACGGCACTGAATGAAGGGCAGAGGCTGCTGGTGCCTCAACAAAATGGGTAATGCAGCTCCGTCGAATGACGGAAATGTAATTTCCAAAATGCAGAACACAAATATATAATAATACCTAATCAATACACGTAAATTAATAAAACTATGTTTAATAAAGTATATATTCAAACATTACCTTCGTAATTCTATGCTTAGTATCCCTGACATATGTTTACATCCCGAGCACATGGTTCATTTTTGATTTCTAGTTGACACTCAAGTATTGTATTAGTTCTGCGGCGCGACAATTGACGGTAATATAATTAACACAAAACACAAATGAACTTGGTTTCGAAAATACTGTGATCGCACTCCAGCACCTTACGACCAGCAATATTGATTGAACACATTTTACACTGGTTCATTTCACGAATCTTGATTGTTATTTCCCCTGAGAGTGGTGATAATGAAATATAATTATCATATTTCGAAAATTCTTTCACCCTATTCGGTATACATTGCAATAACGAACGACCTGCAATACACACACACGTATTGACAACGACTCTCGCATACTAACTGTAACTGTCACTGCTGCCAGGAAAAGCATTGCACACACAATCAGAGTCAGAAACGGACTTCTTTCCAGAATGGCCAACGTTACACAAATGACTCGTCAAATGTAAATTTTGAATCGACAAATATAACATTAATTGAAAATAAATTCTCTTAACATCGTAAATAATGAATTCAATACCGTGAAGGATTGATAGAACTTCTTTCTTTTCAATAACACGCGAATTTCAAAAAATTAAATTGTAGCACAAACAAAAAGTGCTTTAATTTCAGATCTTGTCCTAACGTCGCATTTATTTTAACGGACTTTTGACAACTTTTCAAAAATCTATTTTTATTTTCGCTTGCTATCAAACAGAAACTAACACTAGTATTACCCAAGGACGCGAATAGAAAAGTTCGCTTGTCACGTGTTGATGTACAACTAAAAAATATGGTTTTCTTTCAAATGGAATCACCGATGCGCAAATTATTTAAGTATTCTGTATTAGAAAACACTTTGAAATTTTACTAACCAATCTTCAGATCTAAACCACTGAAATGAGTTCATTCTCTTTAAAATGTCTTACAACACGCATGTGGTTATTTGAATTTTAGAACGGCAGGTTATTGGGAGCCGTGTATTAGAATAGCTTGATGTATTCGCGAAAAGAAATGGTTAGCATACAATGCGCCAATTGGTTTAACGCCCCGTAAAATGAGAATCACGAATGTAAACATCGCGAAAGAAATGCATGTGTTATTCATTAGGAAACTTTCTCGAAGTGCCTGGACGACGAGTGAAGTGTGTTCGGCTTCTGCCGAAAATAACCAGAGCTAAGGCACATGAAGTTGAAAAGAAACAAAACTGAAAGAAAGGTTAAAAGAATCTATATTATGTACAAGAATACTTAAAGACTGTTGAATTAACGATAATGACCCATCGTCATCAGGTGAACTCGCATCATTGCAAATTTGGTCACTTGAAGTATGATTGAGATATAAATATTCTGGTAAAAGAGATTACCAAATAGGGATGAGTCATCCGTTGACCTCGCAGATCGAGATGTGACACCAGAATTGGTCGGAGAAATGTCGAAAGGCGATAGCGAAAATAATTTAGCAAGATGTTACGAAACAAATAGGTAAAGCCAGCGGAGGATTGATTGGTAGGTTGGTTGTTAGTAATTCCGCACGCGTCAACTAAAGTGACAATTGGTGCCGTAAGTGTAGCGCATGTTTTTCCCTCGGGTCGTCACGGTGATCTTCCCCCGCTTGATGGAGAGATCCGGTGCCAACCTACCGTCGACTAGAGGAGTTTCCTCAACCAGGTATCTCCCACAGTCCCAGCCGGGACAAGGTCTCAGCTCCCCACCGGCCTCTCGTTATGTGTGGTAATGTACTGCATGTTAGTGAAAGTGTGCGTAAGGGTTGAGGATAGAACAAGGAAGAGGAAGGAAAGATCGCGCGGTCTGTGGCCCATGCGTTACGGTACTGCTCCGGCATTTGCCTCCTGTTAATGGGAGAAATCACGGAAAACTACCTCTAAGAGCAACCGGTCGCAAGAATTCTCCTTCAGACGGTGACTAATTTCGAACTATCTAACAAGCTAGTGTTGAAAATCTTGCCACTGTTGGGACTCGAACCTAGAACTCACGGCACTGCAGTGACGTGAGTTGATGAACTGAGCCACCTCTCCCAGTCGAAGGATTAAGGTGGTAGAAAACATGAAGTAGACAGGAAAGTAAAACATCTAGCAAATCTATAAAATATCTTATTGGTTTGTTCTTTATACAAATCTTTAATCATCATCACGATCATCGTTCAGGTCTGGGCCTCTGCCAATTCCGATACCAAGATCATCTCTCCATCTTCTTGGTCTACACCAGGAGTTCCCGCCAATCTAGGTGCCGACTCTCTCGGAATTAATGACATTTTTGAACTGATCTATAATGAACAAGGGATCAAATGATGGTCGATATAGAAATATCAACGACGACTAATTACAATAATAAAGATTAAGGTACTCTTAGTTACAAAAATATTTATGAATGTTATTCTTATTTTTCTCAAAAATATCCACAAAACATACAACAATATTTTACAAATTCACTTAACTTTCGGAATTTCGTATCATTTTCATTAATAAAATGAAACTACACTTGTAATCTGTGATTTTGTTTTTGAAATCTTATTTATATTAGTTTAAAAATAGTAATAGTACAACAAAATTTGACCATTTTCCCGAACCTTTCTGATATCAGTCTATCCTTTATCTTTAAATCAATTACGTGCAGTTATCTGAATTATGACTACATTATGCTGTATATTAGGGAAAAATTTCAAGAGATGAAGTATATCTTTATTTGAAAGCTGTCGAAGGAGGAACTAGTGATGCTACAGAATGGCACATATTCGTATTAGTTTTCTGTTTCTTTTGGACTCGCCTAGCTATTCGCACTTGCCACATGCTCATGCAAGCTGCCATCTATTGTCACACAAAGTATATTTTTTGAAATTTTTTAAAAATTTTCGATTCTCAAATACAACGAAAATATTATTTTAAGAATATTAAAGAATAGTAAAACTTCGTTCTAAATGGCAATTTTCTTTGAAAAATTTGAAACCGTATTTAAGAAAATGGTATTTAAGCGTTGCAGTAAATTCGAAATTTGAAACTCTTTTTACAGAAAATATTTGAGTTTTCGTCAGAAGTTATTTAAAGCACTTTAATTCATAAATACAATAGTGTCTACAAATTGGTGAAAATGTGCATATTAACGACGTGAGAGATCTTTCTCGCCACCATTCTCGCCACAATAAGAGATGTTCTGCCCGAAGCAGTCACATACTGTCGCTTGTTCTAATATGGTATTTGCTAGAACTATTAGGCACCTCAAATGATTCATGCCCACAAAATCCATTAGTAATTTAGATTTCTGAATACAACCCCCATAATTTATCTACTTTGCATGGCCTAGATGTTATTCTGCAATCTAACATTCAAATCATCCAAAATAACATTTTTAAACCTCTTCAACTAACACACATGTTTTTTTGATAAAAAAGTTCTGTCATTCCTTAACGGCACTGTCAAGGGACAGTGGCTGTCCTTGTTTTACTTATTTATTTATTACTACTGGGTTTCTGCCATATCGTGTTCTCGTGGCAATACAAATTTTATTATGACTCTTTATTATTTTATTACGACAAGCTTTTCATAACCTTTATCAGATGGTTTGGAATTCCTTGTATCCTAAGAATTTCCCGCAGCTTTGCTTGACAGCGCACGCAGTCAAAAGCGTTTACAAATTATACGAAGAGAATGAAGGTAGGGAGATTGCATTCCATACGTTTCTGTATTACTTCCATTACAAAGACGCAATCTGCACATGATCGCCCTCTTCTGAAGTCACTTTGTTCTTCTCCAAGTAAAGCTTCATTAACGATTCTCATCTTTCACGAGATAATTTTGGCGTATATTTTGTAAAAGCAGACGATAGAAGACATTGGGCTGTAATAATAATAGAAGGCAAGGCAAAACTATAAGTGCTGGAAAGCTGAGAGAAAAAGAAAACGAAAAGAAGAAGAAGAAGAAAAATAATAATAAGAAGACACTTTAGGAAAGAAGACGGGAAGTTTAAAAATCAAGCCAAAACTATCTACAAATTTTAACCTTATATATGTGGAGTCGATAACATAGTTACGTTATGACAAGAATTATCATATACGTGCAGAAATTAATAACATCTTTTCATATGAGCCCGCTGACTGTACATCTTCGCTTGTGATGTAAGTAAGTGCAGGTAAGAATTTATCATTACTTACGATGGGTTGTCATTCATCTCGTGCGTTTTGACATATTTTATGCATCACGTCTTCCTTCGCCGTAAAGACTTTTTATTAATTTAAAATAGCTCCGCTATTTCTTCCATTTCTCTCGCCTTCCCTTACGTTTTCACGGACACCCGCCGGCGAAGAACCGACGCTTTCTCTTTGTTTGCACAGCGGGAGCTCCTTTCTCGGTTTGACGTACAATCCACGCGGAGGCCGTAAAACTCGCGAATATTGATCTGGCGACCGCCGTGCCGCCGGTTGGCAGCCGACCAATTCAGGTGGCTGGAGAGCGCGGGCCGCGCTACGCCGCACAGGCAGGGGGTTCCCCGCTCATGAGCGCGCCGCCAAACGGACTCGTGTCGCAGCGAGGGCGCGTAGTCAGCAGGGTCCAGGGGAGGGGGCGTGTCCCCCGGGTCGCCCCCGTCGCAAATGGTCTTTTGCGTTGGTTGCCTCTCTTTTTTTTTTGTTTTGTTATTTAAGGTCGCATCAAGTACTAGGTCATTAGCAGGTACTATTTGCCGTAACCGTATTGCGTGTAACGGTATGGTAACTGTGAGGATGACACAACATGATGATATGGGTGTGAAAGGACGAAAACAATACAACCATGCCCGAGGGGGACTCTGGCGGGACCATGAACTACTAGGTCATTAGCGACCACTATTGCATGTAATGGTATGGTAACTATGAGATTGACACGATATGATGATGATGGGGGTGTGAAAGGACGAACACAAGACAACCATGCCCGAGGCGGGACTCAAACCCGCGATCCTCCGGTCCGAGTTCGCTACGGCACTACTGCCTTAGCGATTTGGGCCACCCGGACCGACGTTGCCTCTCTTTATTTGACAAAATTGATTCAAATATTAGTTAAGGAATTATTAAAATAGTAATATTGTGTATTATCATATAAACACTACAAAAATAATAAACAACATAATAAAAATATGTTTATTATTTATAAAACTTTGATCCTGCCACCAACTGATCGGCTGGATCCGTCGCTGGTGGTTTGTGGGGGACAAGGGGGCCGAATGCCCCTGTTGACATATCTGGGCTGATACCAATTAGAAAACACCAATAAATCTCGACAAGTGTTTAAAAAACAAACGTGCCTTCGTTAATTAGTATCACATTATGTACATTTAAATTGTATTTCAACTGTTCCGAATTTCATACATCTTTTAAATGAATTATAAATAAATGTCATGAGCAAATATTCTTGTATTTTTATTAAATAATGTATGAGAGAAAAGAGAAAAAGAAGAGAGAAAAAAGGCAATATCTTAAATAATGAAGGAATATTAGAAGAAACTTAACGAAAGAAAAACACTAAAGAATAAATGATCTAACGTACTCCAAAGTGCGTGATCTGAAAGAAAAACACATAAGTAATTTATCCGACGCTCTCCTAAGTGCGTGATGCGAAAGAAGAAGAAGTAGTATGTATAAACTATTCAGTAATAGCACATTTTATAATTAATTTAAGGGGGAAGGTGATTCCATTAGTTTTGCCCCGGTGGCAGCAAGAGAAGCTACGCCACTGCGTCAGGCTGCGTGTTCCACTAACATCTTGGCAATCATTTGCGAAGTCGCGAGCCGTTGTTAGAAGTCGCATGGGGTTGCCTAGCGTCCACACCAGTTTCTTTCCAATGTTACTAACAATTATTGTCGTTTTGCAATTTATTTTTCGTAATATTCAATTACTTTCTATAAATATTGTTAATTTTTAATCTAAAATTTATAAATGAATTTTAATTGTATCAAATGCAATATAATCTACGTGCCAATCATATATTACCTTGCTTATCGCAACTACTACTATATAAATTATATTTTATTTATGTATGAAAAGCCTAAACTGAAATAATAATTCATATTATGTGTTGTTATGAATAAACTCTTATTATCCACAATCGTCACAAATAATTCAAATTTTATGTAATGTCAGGGACGAGTTTAGACATGCGTGGGGATTGCAGGAGTTTCGACCTTAAATAGAATACATTATACTTTCAGCACATTAACTCTTACAAGACATTTTCTTGTCTTGGAGGGAAGGTAACAAAGCTGTTGAAAATCACTGTATATTCTAGAAGAGAAAATCAATACTATTTTATTTGCAAGTAATAAAAAATAGTCGGGGGACGTTTATTGTCCTTAAGCGACTATTGAAGAGTTAATGAAACCTCTATAACGCGGTCCCTTCAAAAAGTGGTCTTTAGTTACTTAATAGGAGGAATATTTTTCACGACTATCATTAGAAAGATCAGATGTTCAGAAACGTGTCTGTTTCATTCCAATGAATATATTTAAAAGCTTTTAGTATGTGACGTGAACGAAATATAAAAAAATGGAACATTCTGACAACTTTTATTTTGCCTTTTTTGACGTAAGTCCATTTACAGTCATCATAATCATCAACTACATTTTTAAAATTTTATACGGCATTACTCCTGCAGAGAAAAATGTTACTTTGTGATTGTAGAGCGTGTAGGCAATTCTTTGTTAGAAATTTTCTCTTCGTTATCTGCACGAACATAATTCATTAAATCTGCGTTTTACTTTAAAATTGTAATACGTCATGCAGTTCATTGGACTCCCCTACCTGTCATAACATTTTTTTTAAATTGCCTCAAGTGGAAATTAGTTGAGAAGGTTTCAGTTTAAACAAAACTATTGTTTCTGGAAACTGAAATACAGAGTTAGAAATATTTTATAGACGCTTATCCTCAAACTAGTAGTTTAAAAACTAATATAAAATATCTGCTCTGTTCGCAATGGAAACAGATAAAGGAAAAATCCTATCAATTCATATCCAGGAAGCTCAAAAAGTTACAATATTGCGGCGAGAATTAATTGAAGCAGTCATGTAGTAATGCATATCGGCATATGTCGCATCGGAATATATCGCATATCGGCATCGACGTTTTTAAACATTGCCTTTTTTGAAAGTGGCTTAGTAACCTTTAACATTAACGGTGCTGCAGGGGAGAATGTAAGTCGACAGTGAATGTGATTATTAATTAACAATTAATATTTAAACACAAAAGCAATTAAAAATAAAATCGATGAGATTAATAAACAAAACTGAGTTCACGACCGCTCAGGATCATCTCTCAAGGGGGAGATTGTCTATATAGTTTACTCGACGAAGGTATGAATCGAACATTTTTATTCTAAAGTATAAAGTCGAGTATAAAGTGTTGTGTTTTATATCTCAAATTTTAGAAACGTGTAATTATGTAACTTTTTTATATACAAAACAAATATCGAAAAGGAAAAAAAATATGGAAAAGGAGGATTTACTATAGCGAGAAACATCAGTTGTTATTAATCGGAAATTAAACATGTAGAACCTTAAGTTTATAATTCTGCAGAACTTTATTTTACGACCAGAGACTGCAAGTTAGCTCTGATGACGATAGAAAGGCTGTCGAAAAGATCTTAGGTTAAAAAAATATACTTTTGATACTGGAAAAAACCTTTTATTTAGTTAATTATCAGAAGGTGTCAATCACATCAGCGATCTTATGAATATTAAGCTAGAACGTTGACACAGATGCCGTATTCCCCCCACCCCAGACACGTGATCCGGCCACCTCGGAGGCGAGGAGCGCCCGAATTCTCACCTCGCTCGGGGGATCCCCGGTGGCGCGGCTACAGCACCGGGCGTCTTGCTTTTATTTCCTCCCCGGACGCGAAAGCGCGTTTTACGTTTCATCTTTTTTTTTCTCCTCTCCAAGTCGAGTATGACGTATTGCATGCGGATATCCCTCCTTGACCTGACTACCGCTCAACGCTCTCGAAGCACAGAGCAACTGTTCCTGATATTCGCGGTCATATATTTCGATTGGCCACTTTCGATATTTCTAATAGCACACTTTCGATAAATTAAAACACAAACTTCTACAAGATCTAATCTTTTTTGCATCGGTTCTCTTTGCCTGTTTTTTCGTTTTCTACGTGAATTATGCTCATTAATTACATGAAAAATCGTTTATTATCACTACTTTAATGGCACGCGTGCAATTAAAACCCCGCAACTACCAATGAGAACTCGGCAAAAGGCTCAAAATAATTTAATAAAGTCTCTACGGAAACACAAATAAATAAACAAAAAGTTGAAATTCAAAGGTTCCGTGTAACAAACATTTATGAACACATCTAAGCTTACTTACTACTGTACTTATATTAAAAGTACAATTAGTTAATTTTGAAAAAACTACTCCAGTGTTACTTGGAACCAACCAAACATAAAACATTTGTTGTAAAAATATTAGAAATGTGAAAAATATAAAAGTCAATTTTATTTACCCGTTCTGAAAAATAAGCTAATAACACTTCTTCAACCTTGACAAAGTGCGTTTCTTAAGCGCGTGGCGCGTAAATAGTCCGCCAGTTTCCGTTGAAATATGCTCTACTTTGGCGACGGAGCGGCGCGCCTCGCCTGCAAGTGGAAAATTGAGGACCGTATTACCAACGGCGCGTGCCTGCACCGGGTGTTGCGATAAGCGCCACTGGTCGTGGGAGTCTTACGGACGCAGGGGAAATGGATGGATGCGGAAGGGGCGGGATTGTGGGAATGGTGCAGGGGGAAAAGGAGGAATGGGTAATGCAAACGTTGGTGAAGGAGGATGGGCTGACTCTAACAAGTGGGAGTGAGTACCCCCAGTGCAGGAAGGAGTGGAAGATAACGTTTGACGGGATTATGCTATGTAGTGGCGTTGCACAATGGGAAGTTATGTAGATGCAAAGAGCGGCGTGTTAGATGTTTTCCCCAGTGGAAAGGAAGAGTTAGTTATGCGAAGGAATGGTTCAGGGAGAAATGGGCCCTCTTCCTACAAAGTGCGAGTTGTGTACTCTCCGCCCGCCTAGCGGGGCGTGCAGGAAGAGTGGATAGGCGAAGAGATAGAAGTGGGTACAGTGGCAAGAGAGCTTGACGCATTGGGATGGGCTGCTCTTACAAAGTGGAGTGAGTACTCCCGTGCAGAAGAAGTGGGGATAGTAGAAGGTAGATTGGGACTGTGCAACATAAAGCGTGACGCAGTTGGTCTAGTGCGATGACACAGAAAGGAAGTGTATGGAATGTGGAAGAGAGCAGCTGTAGAAAATAGTTGCAGGGGAAAAAGAAGGATGTGGATGCCCAAACGTTGGTGCAGGGAGGATGGCTGCTCTAAACAAGTGGAGTGAGTAACCTCCCCCCGTGCAGGAAAGTGAGTGGATAGGGTAGAGTAGATGGGGGGACTGTGCCCCAAGGATGCCGTGACCCGGCATTGGTTGTAGTGCGATGACACAGAAAGGGAAGTGATGGATGCGGAGAGCCGCTTGTAGAATGGTGTGCAGGGAAAGGGAGGAGGTGGTGCTGCGAAGGCATAGCGCAGGAGGATGGGTCTCTCTACAAAAGAGCAGTGAGTACTCTCCCGTTGCAGGAAATAGAGCGTAGGAGTAAGAAGTAAGGTGGTTTCAGTGCAAGGATAGCGTTGGCGCATTCGTGTTGATGTAACATGTGGTTGCAAGTGTCACATTGTGGGGAGGGGAAAAAAGCCCGAGAGCTGATGTAAATTGAGGTTAAATGGAAACGCAGTGATGAAGGCCCGTTAAATGTTGCGATGTGGGGATGGCATGATGATAGAAGTACGATATAATAGTATTAGGGCATCGAATAAGAAGGATTGATAGAAGATTTACTTAGCTTATTTATATGGTTATTTTGTAATTAGAGAGTTTAAGAAAAAAACCCTCCGTTTTTTCCCCTCAATTTCTCGATAATAGTTCTGACTTTACTGGGGGGCTTGCATCAAACATCATGGCATGATCTGTTTTCTTTTATTTATCTCTAAACTTCTTGCACCCACTTGAGCATGACGTTTTTGTTCGCAAACAGCGTGTGGATGTTTTGAGGGTTACTAGGAGGATTTTATCTCGCGAAGTTGGACCCAGCGATCACCGCTTGAATGGGCCTCAGGAATATCCCAGTTTGATAATCCCCCGCCTGTAGTGCTTCTGAGCGGGAAGGTCCTAAGGGCATTCTAGATTTCTGGCGGCTGGCCAGGAATTTGACACTAGGACATAGGCTTCGGCCCGACAGCTTACTGTCTGGAGAAAGAATTTCTAGCGCCGTCTGCTCTTAGGTAGTTTTCCAGTCTCCGACCCAAGCAACTAGGGCACGAAGTGCCGGACAGTTACCGCTAAAACAAACGGCTGCGGGGCCACGGCGCGAAAGTTTCCTTTCCCTGTTCCTTGTTTTCTATTCCCTCCCAACCCCCCTTAACTTACCACACATACATGCATTACTCATCTCCACCATGTTGGAGACCAGTCGGGGCAACTTAGATCTTTTGGTCGCAAGGCTGGAAGCTGTGCTTAGCTGAGGGAAGATATCTTGGTTTAAGGTTTCTCGGTATTGCAAAAGCGGTTGTTCCTCGGGGAAACTCATTACTCGGAATACATTACTGCCAAACAAACGATTTATCATTACGAGTAATTATAACATTCGACATTGAGCAAACATTTCATTTTTGGGATTATCTTGAGTAACATGCGAAACTACGATCGCAAGCCCCAAAAAAACTGCGCGAGAATGCCACGCTCTGGGTGCCAAGGTTATTACTTGCCAACCGTATTAATTATTTTCCCTATTAATTTAGCTTTCCCAATTGGTCCGTTAATTTGTCTTGAAGGGCTGGTGCGTCCTTGCCATTTACTGGGCAATGATTTTTACTTTATATTGGGGAAAAAAGGTGTTGAACCCCCTTAATAACGGCTTTATGCGGGGGTTCAAACACTCGCACATCAACAATTACAAGTAGAGCTTTTTACTGTGCCACCACGAACAAATTAAGAACCAACACTATACAATACCACCACTTGACACCTCCAGCCGCAAAATAGCAGAAGGAAGTATTTCAGAAAATATGCTTTCCCTTATTATTCCCTAAAAAAACCCTTGTTTTTTCAGCCCCCTAACCAAAACGACGGAGGGAAAGTCTGTGGGGCAATCTCTGCAAGATAATAAATCGCTTGCACGTTCAAAAATCCTCTTTCCTGCCGTATCGCAGGGGACTATTAAACGTTTCTCGCGGAAATATCAGCGATGCGGAAGCTGCAGGCATCTTGGGCAGCGAGGGCGACTCGGCATCCGGTCCAGCGAACCGTTTTGAAAACGGAAGAGGAAAACGACGAAATGCGGCCTGGGACCGCACCCAAGCCGCCGGCGCCAGGCGGGAAAGCCCGATCGGCCGACTGTTTTCCAGTGGAGCGCCCTGGCGCTGTGGGAGCGACAAGTGTCGTAAAGGCGGAAGTCCGCTTCTTCCCACAATGAGACCGCGCGTTAATGGGCTCCAGTGCGCGTAATTGCCCGATTTGTGAAGCCGGCCCCACCCAAATTCATCTTCGGCTGTTTGTATGGGAAATTATTTTTTTACCTAATAATATACATTATATTATTTATATCCCTATGTATATTTATATATATATAGTATATTATAAAATTGCATTGAATTGAAATAAAAATTGCCTTATGTTACGGGGAGAGACCTCAGGGCCATTAGCCTTTGTATATCTCTGCATAATATATATATTATATATATATATATCATATATAGGAGAGGAGAGAGAGAGAACAGGGGACAGAAGACGAGACCAGAAACAGGACAGAACAGACAGACAGACAGAACAGACAGACAGACCCACCATTACAGAACCCAACGCATTTTCCGTTGATGCATGGGAAATTGAAACCCCAACCAATCCCCCGGAAAATCAGAGTTGCCCGGTCCCAGAAGACCGAGAAGGGACCGTTTAAAAAATAATTATAAGGTTGTTTTGTAATGTGCGTTAGGTTTCTCCCCAAAATCCTGTTATATTGGAAAACTTGACACACTAAATCTTCCACAAAGACAAGATCTTGAATGCGACAGGAACCAAGAGGAAGATAAAAGCTTTCAATTTTGTCCTCCGCCGAGGGGCGCAGTTTCTTGCCCACTCTTAATGAAGTAGTTGTAAAATAAGAATCTTACAATTTTACTTCAGATTCTCCTGCTCCACCAAATTTCGAACATTACGGAATTTTTTGAATAAAAAAAATTTAACCACGATTTTCCCCGACTTGGCCCAATTTACTTTTTTTGTTTTTTTGTTTTTTCCATTATTATTTCATATTGGGACCCGAAAAAAAATGGTGATTATATTATTTGGATTTACATTATCTTTAACTAAAATTCATTTAAACATTACATTGATACATGTTAGGAATAAATTATTGTTAAAAGTTTATTCGATTAAATTTGATAAAGCAGTTTTTTTCTGCGTAAATTGCCGTTAATGTTAGAAGGAATTTTTCAGCCAGGGAAGTCCCACCGTTTTTGTCATTTCACAAACAGTAGGTTAACCGAAACGAGTGTATAAATAAGGCGTATTGATTGCCACATGTGGTATATTTAAAGAAACGAGCGGACGATAGAGTTTTCTTTATTTTACCACGAGTGCAATTGACACCGGGCCATTTATACACCGTGTTACGATCCAATATTTTTTGCCGTTTTCATTCCAAAAAAACATTTTTATTGAATAATAAAAAATATAATCTTTTAAGCATTTCCATATTTACTTTGATGGTCAGTTTCATTCCGAAGGAAGGACCAATTTTAATTAGGCTTGCCTGTGTATTTACGATCCACCCATAGTGACTTAATTGGAATTTAGAAAGCATGTGGAGGATTACCAAATAAATTATTCCGGATGGAAATGTTTTAGGAAGAAGCTTGAAAAACGCAATGAATGCATTGCTCCCTTACAAAAAGTAAATATGTCTATGAAAAATAATGATATTCGTTATTACAAGTCTTTGGAAAATCGAACTAAGGTAGTCAAACACATAGTAG
>BOPP01000025.1:9198221-9238781 GCA_017312745.1 Gryllus bimaculatus
CCCAGCCCCGCCCCCCGGGCTGGACGCCGCCCGCCCGCCCATTCAGCCCACTGGGCCGCAATTGTGCACTGCGCGGCGCAGCGACACCGAGACTCTTCTTTGCCTTGTGCGCCGGCGAGCGAGCTTGCCTACGCGGACGAGCACGCCCCAGCAGCTCTTTTCGTTCACTCACCACCACGCGGCTCACAGCGCGAAAACAAATCGGAAGAGCCGGGTTTTAATGAACGACGTAAAAAATTCTAATAACCGTTAAATTTTGATTACATGATTAGTATCAAGTAATGTAAGGCTGATTTGAGCATTAGCGCGTTCGTTTTGTTCAATGAATATTTCCTTACCTTATAAAGGTTGTCTTAGGTTACATTTTATAATACGCCAGTTTACAGGTGCACAACCCAGATGCCTTTTACGTTCACTCACCACCACGCGGCTCACAGCAAGAAAACAAATCGGAAGATGCGGTTTTTAACGTACGAGGGAGATTAAATGCTTAAAAATCGTCAAATTGTGATTGGATGGTTAGTATATAAGTAATGTAAGGCTGATTTGAGTATTAGCGCATCAATTTTATTCAATGTATATTTCTGTGCCTTATAAAGATTGTTTTAGGTTTCATATTACAATACGCCAGTTTACAGGAGCGCGACCGAGATACCTTTTCCGTTCATTCACCAGCACGTGGCTAACAGCAAGAAAACGGAGTCGGAAGATACGGGTTTTAACGAACGAGGGCGATTAAATGAAAACAATCATTAAATTGTGATTATTTCGTTAGTATGTAAGTGATGTAAGGCTTGTTTGAACATTAACGCGTTAGTTTTATTCAATGAACATTTCGTTAGCGCAAAGATTGTCTTTGGTTCAATTTTACAATAAGCGAAGAGTACACCCCAGCGGGCTCTTCAATTCACTCATCACCACGTGGTGAACAGCAGGGAACAAATCGAAAGACGCGATTTTTAACGAACGACGGCGAATAAGTGATAATAATCATTAAATTGTGATTATTTGTTAGTACATAAGTAATGAATGGCTGGTTAGATCATTAACTCGCTTGTTTCATTCAATGAAGAGTTCCTTGCCTTATAAAGATTTGTTCCATTTTACAATAAGCCTGATGAAATGTGCCAGTGCAATTAAATAGTTCAAGTACATGTCACTGACATTCTTCAGAAAAGAGCATGTCCATTATCTAACCTCATTTTGATAATGTGATAAAGTTTAAAGTTAATCGGGCAATGTCCAGTTCCAACTTTGCAGTTCTTTGAACTTGTATTGCTCTAAATGAAATTGGTGAACTACGGCGCTAATCCTCATGACGGTCTAGTTACAAGTTGAATATATGCATACAACCATTCGAGATGAAATCTCTTCTTTTCCTCCTTCTCCATCGTATACCTTCCTCTTCTTCTCTTGATGAATGGTTGTTGTCTTATTAATTAAAAAGAAATCAGGTCCTCTTCAAATTTTAGCCATCCAGATTTTTTAACACTTACACATTATTGTGATTTTAATAAACTACATTATACGTTAGCGAGACGTTTCGGTTACTGTCGGTGAATACTGACATATTTTACTTCCTTTCTTCTTCCTTGGTGCGCCGCTTCCAGAAATTTAGTTAAATTATTCATCAGTACGTACTTCGAAACACCAAAACTCCTGAAATGGGGGATGGGGTGAGCTGGAAACGGGCGAGCCGTTTAAGAATCTTTTTCTGCGTTTTTTAATATATCTCCAAAACTATTAAACCTAACGAAAACAATGCTCTAAACGAAATCCAAGTTGTAGTAAAGATGTTGATGTAGGTTCTAGAGACAATATTAAAGTAAAGAAGTCAACATCACAATATGATAAACAAGAGAAATTTAATACTACCAAATGATTGTCTTGTCAGTTTGTTTAATCAGTATGGCGATCATATTTTATGACGAAAACTGGACAAATTCGAATTAAAGGAAAAAATACTTCCAGAAATTTATTTTTAATTTTATTATTATACATAAAGTAGTACTGATACCTCAAACATTAATTATTGTCATTTTTAATAGTATTCGTAATTAAAAATTTAGAATGTGTATTGTTTATTCCCTTACGCACTAAAACAACGCCAATTTGGTTTTAAGTTAATTTTACTTTTTTCTAAAAGAAAGGCCGCCCCAACCCAGAACCAGACGCACGAATATCCTAAGTACGTAACTGACACCAAACATCACACACACATCAGTTTCATCCGTCCGCGGCGATGCGCAACAGTGAACAGCGACCGAGCAATCGAGGGTATTTCCGAGGAGAACTGTGCGGGGGCGAGTCGGTGGCCGATCGGTGGCTGAGGATGCTTTCGACAAAAGCCAGTGCGCCCGCTGGTGCCGCGCGGCGCTACAGTCGACTCGGCTTTGTTCGGGCGCGACGCAAGTGCATTTAGCATTGGATATGGGTATTGCGATTCGTACTAAACCGCGCACGTTCAAGCAACAAGACTGTCCTAGATGTAATTATTACTTAGAAGTCATAAATCTATTATTGTCGCGTCAGTCGATGGGATCTGCAGACCCTTGACAAATTCCGAGAGAGAATTGGCTGCATCAAACACGATGTTTTTTTTAAAGAGACACTAATTAAATTAACCAAACGTGTTTACGTCAAATCATATATGAACTCAAAAATTTTACATTTTATATTTATACATGCTTCTTCATCGAAAGAAGTAGGAATACGAAAAAAAAGGTATTTTAACAAACTCAAAGGAATACTTTTTCAGAACATCAGTACAGATATTTAATACATAAAACACGTACATAAACCTACATACATACGACATACATAAAACACAATAATTAAATACTATACATAATTCTTGAATTACAATGTGTAAATATGGAAATTCAAAAAGAAAAAAAAATTCGTATTTTTAGTAATTTTTAACTTTAATGTGAAACTTTGATAAGCAATTTTCGATATGTAAGAATGATGTCAACCTATTAAATGAGAATGGAAGGAAGTGTTTGAAGTATTGTTCCTCTTCTTGGGTCTCGTTTTGTCTGCCTCCGTGTTGTCTGAGTATTGTAGCCGTCAGCTTAACTTGATTAAGAAAAAGCGAATAATAAGAAACTCAAAGATCTGAACTGAGTCACTGTAACGAGTTCGTCTAAGCGCAAATTAAAATGTCATTTGAAGTGACCAATAAGCTGTGAGATTCAAATCAGCAAGTCAAGCCTTCTGGAATGCACCGTTTGAGTAACTATTTCTGAAAGGAAGAATTACAATTAAGACGATTTCACCGAAAACCCTGCAATGAAGTATTATTCACGACGTCACGAATTAAATGTCTAATAAATACTATTTCGTTTTCGGGTATTTATTTTTCATTTTCAATGCGTTTTTCACTTCAATACATTTGATTTTGGTACATCATAAAAATACACCATTATTATCTAAGCAACTTAGGATAGAAATTTCCAAGTGGAGAAGTAATTTTGTCGGGAGACGACGTAGGCGGCGTGTGGAAGCAGTCCCTGGAGGGATGCTGAAGCCACAGGGAAGATTTAACATTTTCCCAGTGAAATTTATATTTTTCCACGAGGTTATGGTACAGTTATTTTTTGGTGAAAATACTTCATAACTGTCAAAAAATAGCAAGTTTCTTTTGTATGATTTATTTGCAGTAGAATTTATTTCAAATTACTTTAAGGATATTTGTTAATTACTATTCAATATCAGTAATATAAATCAGTGTGAACTTGTCTTTAACTCTGAAATATTCATTGCTATTCAATATCATTAATAAAAGCGTAAACATGCCCAATCGTCCCACTAAAAACTCCCAGTGTATTTTGATAACGATGAGGATCGCAACCAGTTGACCCTCTCTAGTCACGGTTGGCACAATTGTTGCACATGCATAGTGGTGGGGGCGGCCTCAACGTATTGTGAATGGTGGAAAGGTTGCTACTCAAGGTAATTTTATTACTTACCTTGTAGTGTCCTCAATGGCGCACTGTAATCCAGGAACACTAATTACACGCACACAACACTCACACACACACACACACTCACACACACACACACACTCACACACACACACACCACTCACACACACCACACACTCACACACACACACATCACACACAACACACACACGCACACAACACACCACTCACACACACACACACACACACTCACACCACACACGCGCGCCACACACACCACACACACACACAAAATATTTTGAAAGTATCAGTTCCGCCATTAAACCAAGATCTTTGTATGAAACATATTTACTGGAATCTCGAAATAACTCAATTTAAATTTATTTTTAATGTAATCATCTCTCGTTAAAATGAATACAACTCTTGTCATTCTACACTGCATCTGTGTTTGATTTTACAGGCGATGCAATTTGCCATTGGACGTTTACGATCTTAATTTCACCAAAACATTTTATTTCACCTCCTTCGCCCTACTTGCAGGAATGTGATGGAGGGCAGGTCTACCAACACAATACAGCGAATGAAGGTATTATTAAAGAGATGAAGGGTTGTTAGGATTTTGCTCAGAGGCGTCATCTAGGCTTCAAGTTATTTTACATGCCGTAAATCTGCGTCTCGGGACAACAGGCTTTACCTGCCTTCTGAAGGAAAGCACACGGAGGATCGTTTAGCTTATAACGACTACGAACGGGTTCGAGCCGTGAACTCAGGTATAACAGATAAGATAACCGTTACACCATCGAAGTTGTTTACCTAGAGTTGCAACCAACTATTAATTAATTTCTCTTAGCAATAAAGTTATAATTATGACAACAATACTGCAGCGATTTGCGTAAATATTTCTACGTCGGTTCTTGACAAAATCCGTTTTCCCCTAGTCAAATCATAAACTTAGGAATTTTTTTTTACGTTGGGTTCCGTTTTTAATTTCTGAAATCTATTACACTACTTATTTTGCGTCGTTTGAACCATATCGTACTGTTTATTCCTAAATTCCACTTAAAATACTTTATTACTACTAACCTCTACCGATTGTTCAGAATTTTATTAGCTTCTTGTCCATTCAAATAAGCAATCATGGCTTGTTCCTTGTACAAGTACATGTAATTATGACTAGCTGACAACTCTTACCCAAAAGAAAGAGCAGTAGAAAAGTGCATATGAACTACACAGAAAATTGTATATCTCCAAACTATTGTTTCGCGTCGTTCAGTTCTTGTTTTCCGACTCCATGACGGAACCTTGCAAATTATGGAACCATCGAATCAATATTCATTATGATCCCTAAGTTAAATGTTTTTCTGAAAATTGAATTGAAATATTGTATATTTAACAAGATCTTTATTGCATGTTGTGATCTATAGTAGAAAATCCTGTTATACTTCTTAAATTGAAAACGTAATGCGTCACACATAATTGCAATCACGGGAATATTATTTTTGTAAAGACTCGTGTCGGACGATTTCTGGATATTACGTTAATGCAGAATGTCCTGAGAGGAAATGTCTAATCTTCGCAAGTGAGCTCTTAAGACAATGTTAAGCATATTTTGTCTAATTAATTCCTCGGGTATTCCGAATGACTGGTCGCAATAAACATCGAAAATTTGGTTGAAAAAATCCTATTTATGCTAACATTTGCATTGCAAAAACATATGAATACTCCAAAATTATGTTACTGTTTATTATTTACAAAAGAATGAATATATTCTTTAGAAAGAAAAAATTAACCCAGGAATAAAAAAGCACCCAATTTACACAATTCTACTGCTTTTTTTAAAGTTCTGTGTTAATTTTTCTTTGTGAACAGATATATTTATTTTTTTGTACATAATAAACAATTCACAAGATTCTGGATTGTTTATATGTTTCTACAATGCAATTTATGGCGTAGAATGTATTTTGTCAAACCATCTTTTTGAGAGATTTTTGTGGCTCGGCCATACAGTGTCCAAGGAGTTTATTAGTCAAAATATGCTTAAATTGTTTTAAAAGCTTCTTTTCATAGTTTCGACACTTCCTTCATAATCATATGTAAAATCCCATGAATTTTTACATTTACAACGTTCATTAATCCTAGACGACGATCGATCTATCGCTTTAGGCGGATCGATTGCAACTGGCAAAACATAACGTAAAAGCCAAACACGTGCTGTATTTCACATGGTCTTGGTAATGACGTAATGAACAAATGACAACAGGTAAGCTTTCATTCTATTAATTTTAAGATATTAATAAAATTTGGCGTTTCTTCTATAAACTAGTTAATAACAGAAAATTATAAAAAGTAGTGGCCTCTAGATGTGTTATTTAAAGAAAAATCACGAAATTTGGTTGAGTAGAAAGTTCAAAATCCGTAGTGTTTTAAATATATTATAGATAATTAGAAAATTGCATTATAAACATTCCCGTTATTGCATTAAGTAATTATAGTTTGCCTTTACAATTTAGATCATATTTCCAACGTCATTACAATAATCAAACCGTTATTACACAATTAAGTTTCAGATTTGCGATTTTACGAAATGGCTCAATTTGAGAGAACTGAATGGAAAGCGTTCCCACCGACATGTTTTATATGTAATATTTCATTGCACGTTACTATAGACTCATAGGGATTCATTTTGTAATTTTCTCACCCGACTACCACAAAAACAAATAAGAAAGTTTCTATCACGTTTGAATTACTGTTCATGGATATCCCGCATTAGGACGTTCATTTGCATGAAAATGGAAAAAGCCACGAATAACTTCATCAAGCAGCTTCTGCATATGTCACCAACACATTGGACTTGTTTTCGTTCATATCCTACAGTGACAAAAAATCTCCAAATGACAACAAAAGGACATGCGACATTCACAGTGAGGTTGGGTGAATGCTCTGTTTCAGCAACGTTGGAAAGGGGGACTAAATAATTATATTTTCGCCAAAAGTCCCGTTCACTTCTTGTGGAGTATCAGATTCTTGTATATATGCAAATGCAGAAGATAATTTTAGAAAAAAAAACTCATAACGCGTAATGAGATGTAAATTGACTTCCGATGTAATAATTTTATGAAGAAATATCCAGTCAATTATACGAGACTCAGGTATCTAAAAAAAGAGCACATCAAAACCTCTAGGGAAGTCATCTCGAATTTTACTTACACAGCCTGAAGTGGTAAAACAAAATGAGTTCAAATATTGATTCAAGTACTAATTAGAGATAAAATGCGTATAAAATTCTATAGAATAGCTTTAACTATAGATAATTTCGTTTATTTTGCTGCTTGCTTACACGAGAGGCGTCTAAGCTCATCGCAGAGTAAAAATAAAAGACGACCCCGACCACATTTTGATGGAATGCCATTAAAGGTAATTTTCCCGAGCTCGAAAAGCAGGTCTAGAGGCACAAAATACCAGGAACGACGGAACGATAACAACGACAAACACAAAAACAGGTGTTGTTGAACCTAATTTTCAGAAGTTTTTGAGAAGAAAATCGTGCTTTGGAGAGTGTGTGCACCCAAGATGATAAAGCTGATCTCCAATCCTAAGCAATTATAACGCAGAACTCAAATAAAAATGAATAAAACAATCAATGTTTCTGGACACGTCAATTTCTACAGTTACTAGTCACGTTAGTGTAGTGATTGTTTTATCCCGGGAGAAGGCAGTGTTGCTTCCCCGCTGGATGGTGAGATCCGGGAGAGATCTACACAGATCTTGCGGTATTTTATTTATCTATCAATCTACATAATCAATACATATAAATAAATCTGAAGCGTCTGTCTCTGATTTTGGAATTGTCATCTTTTAAATACTTCTACTTGTTGGATTACTAAAGAAACATCAGGTTAAATATAAAATGTCTTTTCGAACCAATTTAACTCAATCTATTAACATTTGAACACTCAAATTTAAACCGATGGGACCAACGTAGTTTTTGTTTTAACGTGATATCCTTAACGGTGCCGAAGAAATGTTTTTTTTTTTTGTTGATGGGACCCTCCCACTGTTTAGCTCCGCTTCGTGCTCCTGTTGCATAAAAGTGCAAATGCTTATATGTGCTACCAAACTTTAGAACCTCTGCCATAATTGCACGTAAATTTGGAACGAATACTTTGGAGAGGTCAAGAATGAAAAGTGGCGTGATTGCGATTCCGAACTGCAAACTCGAACTGTAAGTAATATTCAGTATCCTCAATCCATCTGAGCCTCATTGTTGCTGGGCGCTGCCGAGTGACGCAGGGCGGGGCCGAGCAGAACCGGACGGAGCGGACGGAGCGGAAGGACGACAAGGAACGGACGAAGCAGCATAAGCGAAAAGAGCGAGAGAAGCTGGAGGAGCGGAAGGAGCAAAAGGAGGAGGAGGAAATCGCAGTGGATGGAGGTTTAGCAAAAGAGCAGGCCGAGAGGAATGAATGGGCGTGGCGAAAAGACGGAAGGGACAGTAGGTGCGTGATGAGCGGGAGGAACAGAAAGAGCGGAAGGGGAGCAAAGAATGAAATCAGCGAAAGAGAGAAAGGAGCGGGAGGAGAAACAGCGGCGCAGCGGTCGGAGGTGGAGCGAATGGACAGGCCGAGAAGAATGAAAGGGCGTGGCTGAAAGACGGAAGACGCGGGAGGTGTGTGATGATCAGAAGGAACAGACAGAGCGGAAGGCGAGTGATGGATAGGAGGGGCAGGACGAGAGATGTCGGCCGGAAGGCCATTGTAGCCCGATAGGGCGTGCGAGGGGTAGGGGGCGGTTGTAGCGTTGAGAGTGAGAGGAGTAGACAAAGAGAGGAATATAGAGCGGAATTCGACGAATGAGAGGGAAGGAGGTGTTTGAAGACGGCCATGGTATTTCAGTTAAGGAGTGCAGGAGAGACGGACGAAGCGTGATGAGTGGGAAGAAAAAATAGAGCAGAAGGGTCTGGTTGGGAGGGGTGGGAAGTGTTTTTAGGACGGCCGTGCCATGTCAGATAGGGCGTGCGGAAAATACGAAGTAGAATATCAAGCGGAATAGTCTAGATGAGAAAGGTTGGAGGTTGTAGACAGGAGACCACGGCAGACCAAAGAGCGTGCGCGGAGGATATGGACGAAGCGTAATATGTGGAACAGATAGTGTGGATGGTGCTGGTTGTACGAGTATGCATGTATGTATATACCTGACGCGACAGCCCGTGAACGGGCTCGGGCCTACCAGCGACGTCCGTGCCTCGCGGCCACGGGTTAAGGGGGGAAGGGCGGTTAGCATGTGGACATTCCCACGCCGTACTCCGTTCTCCTCAATCTCAAAGTGACGTCGGGCGGGAAGGGAGTTGTAATCAGGACGGCCGTGGCAAGCTGTGCGTGAGAGACGCGAAAAGGTTGCTCGGCGGGCGTGCCCACTAAATTGACGATTGTGAAAAATAAATATCAGTGACAGACCAGATGTTAAAAATGTTAAAAAAGTGAAATGACAACTCTGCTTTTTTGTGTTATATAAATAAATCATTACTGGCTAAACATTGTGTAATGTGTTGTGATTTGAAGTTTTGTGTGTCCATTTTAATAAAAAACTGGCTTTCGGCAAAACGTCTGTCTGACCAGTCCATCTGTACGTGCTTCTGTGTGTCCGGCTGTGCATCAGTGATCGACGCTAGCGTCTAAATCGTTCAAACGATTAATTTTCAAAAACTGATATTCCCCGATTGATCTCGCGGAGCACAAGGTCCAACAAGTTTGAAACGTATATTTTTATTTTTCGGAGCACATTTGAAGGTGAATTTACATTTTAAAAATTTTCTGAAAAATGTATCCAGTTTTTAAGAATTCTCGAAAACAGCTCCAACATTTTTCTTCATTTTTCTCGAATAGATAAGAGTACGCTTATGAAAATGAGTCAAGTTCTATTTTGTTTAACTCTATTTTCAAAGTTAAGTTATTTAAAAGTTATAGATAATGCAAAAAAAAGTACCCGCTGGTGTAGAACCACTAGTTTGTGATAGTGGCTATCCGTGCAACCTATTGGTTTTGTCGAAAAATCGAATTATTTCCTTTTTTTATCATTGAGACGACTTTTAAAGCAAAATGTCAACCATTTTAACATTTTTTTTCAGGGTAGCCAAAAGTCTGATCTAACACTCATGTTATGTACTGTATATTTTTGGTACTCTTTAGTTTCCAACTTTATTTCCACCTACAAAATAACGGGATTAGAAGATAATAGAAATAAAAGATTCACACAGGTAAAAGAAAAAAAGAACCGACGGTTTGAAATAGGTACGTAGATAGTTTGTGTTGTTTCAGAGATATATATGATATTATTGTCATAGAATAATTATTATCAAAACATACCCCTTTCAGAATATATCAATGTATTTGACAATCAAGAGAACGCTATAAATAATAGGAATAGAATCGGTAATAAGAATAAAATTGTTTTCATTATTGGCGAGGCAGTAAATTCGCCCACTTTTTAGATAAGAAGTAGGTAGTGCTCAGAGATTTTGATCACTGTACTCCGAAGCTTCTTTGCAGAAGCCACCGCTTTCAGGCGATCTCTCTGCGCTCGGGCTTGCGAGTCCGCCGCCGGCCGAGATGAGCCGCTGCGTTGCGTGGACTAACGGCATCGTTAGAGGCGGCGGCGGCGGCCGACGCATCGGCGCACAAAAGAAGGCTTCGGGGGCGCGGAGAGCGCGCATCGAGCGGCCTTTCGCCGCCTCGCGGCTCGCGCGCTTTGGCGGGGCGTTTAATTGCCGAGGCTAGTGCTGCTTACGCAAGCGCTCGCCGGGCGGGGCGCCTGGTGAGTTGCTGGGTGGCAGATGAAACGTCGGGTATTTCACTCACCACGTGCCGGAAGCTGTACGGCGGGAATTGCGCGTGGTGATTTCGGAGGGGAGAGGTCTAACGTGCCTCTTCTTCTTACGTATTCTGTTGATGAAGTACGTGGGAGACTTTCTGTGGCTTGAGGACCTTAGTGTGTTGGTACACGAAACTGAGCTGATACTGAAGTAGGAATAGGAGGGGTCCATTCATGAGGAGGGGACGTATTAAAATGGACCTCTTTCCCATAAAAAAGCTACCAATATATTACAAAAATATTAATTGAAGGTATGATTCATTGACAATTAGGTTGCTTGATCAATATACTCTTCAAATTTGATATTACACCCTAACAAAACATATCTTACACTAAATGGAAAACATAATTTTAACATATTTTATGATTCACTATGAAACTTTGTGTATGAATAAAGTATGAATGAAGGTATGAATAAAGTATCTTTCCTGATTTGCCATTTGTATATCATATAATGCAGTTCATTACTTTACTAAGATAAAAATGAGGAATTACTTAACTCTATCACAGTCATTAGCCTGAATCTTAAGATACTTTTATAACTTTTGTCTCTTCATGTTCGTTTGGATGAAATGGTAGATATCAATTCGTGTGGCTTTAGTATGATTATAGCATTTCTTCTGAAGTTAATAATTTTTATTAAGTGTTTTTGTGAACATAATAACATAAAATAACATAATAATGAGTTCGGGTACGAATATGCCGGAGCTAAGAGCTATTCATTTCTTTTCTTTATAATCATTCATACATTTACTCGTAAATTTTAAAATTTGATACATCGGTGTAAAACAGTTTTATATTGAACGTATGAAACTTGTACTACATCACATCTAATGCTACAATTCTAAGTAATAGTAGAGAAGTCACCTGAATTTTATGCCATTGACTAACAAATAATTAAATAAATGTTTTACAAAAATTACTTCAAAACTTAGAGAGATCTGAGAAAAACAACTTCACACACTCCTTTACACATTAAACACTGTATGAAATTCCTACGGATTTCACATTAGATAAACTTTATGTATATTTTTAATATATCTGAAAATGATAAGGACAAGTGCAAAAACGGATTTCCACAACCTGTTCAAACTTCTGCTGCCCTCTACTCACCGAGAAACCGCAAGACGAAAACACGCCAACGCGAAGGCGAACCGACTCGAGCAAGGCAACTTACAAGGGCTTCCCATCCGCGCGGCGGGGCTCGAGTAAATTATTTTCCGCGTGAAAAATAGCGACCGATTTCACGATTAGGTTCCCGCATTACGGCGCGGGGCGTGTTTTGCGCGGGGAGAGAAATCCGCAGGGGAGCGGCGCAAAGAAGGCCGAGGGGCGTCGGCGCGCGCCGCTCCGCGGACGGACGAGGGTTCGTGTTCCGGTGCGCAGCCGAGCACGGAGCCCTCGCGGACGGGAAATCTCGCAGATTTATCTCCGGCCGTGAAATGTATTTTAATCCACAAAAACACACAGCGGGTGCGTCCGTCAGTGGCGATATTGAAATGATTAGGGCTCCTGAAAAAGAGCGGCTGCGTGCGGTATAAATCAGAGGGGAAGGGAGGTAATTCGGGCCATCCGTCAGTGCCTACCGCTTGATGCAGGAGATGCTCGACTTCGGGGTGGCCAAACGCGCGAGCGAAAAGAAGCCGTCCGATCTTGCTTCCATTTGCTTTGTTGGTTTGCTTCGAACATGTTCGTGCAAAGCTACGGAAACTGCAGTATTCGCTAAGAGCCCCACAATGCATTTATCGACCTGTCTATGACATTGTTGCGGTACGAATAGAAATATCGAGTTCTTCGTAATGACTCACCCATCCCTGTATTTATTGCTTCTTCCAGTAATCATATCATCATAGTAATCATGGTATTAGACCATATGATTGCCGGAATCTCCTTAACACGAGTTTCAACATTTATCAGAAATGTAATTCAGTAGTTTTGTTCTTAAAAGCTTTCACAGATGTTCATTCAAAACGGTCTTCTCAGAAATTGTCTAGTGAAGACATATAAGCGATTAATTTGTCTACTGTACTTTGTGTCATGAGCAGCATGCTAACAGCTTGGTAGTAATACTCTATAATTTTGAAATAATATTAACTGATAAGTCTAGGAGTTATTTAGTTGAGACTTAATTTCTAAGCCCTGTGTTCTATTATTATTCATTTGTTTGACTCATGTTTGATTGTAACTTCAAATGAAGTTATTAATTGCGTTCTCTAACTGGCCAGCTTATGAAGTAAAAGAACACTGCTCGTAAGATGGGAATGTATTTCTGTAGAACACAAAATATCTTTTTTTCCTTACAATGAATTTTTAATAGCCATAAATCGTGCATTTCGTCTTCTAGAATTTAGTACAACAAGCATCTCAATAGTAACTTTAAAAATAATATTAAGTTTGCTCTATATATTTGTTCGCGGCAATAATGATTAAAAACAGCTGACATAGTTGTGATGTTGCAAATCTCAAAATTGATTATCCCTAGAAATTCTCACGGTGACGTTTTTTATTGTTACTTGGTGCCAACTGCTTTGGTCAATAGTTCCGTACGTGTTGTACATGATGTATTCAGGAAAGTGGCGGAGTATCTCGAGCGCTGGAGCTTGAGACCCGGCTCCAACACGTAAGTCTGCTTCCGGAGGAGGGGATTTCCCTCTTTAGGTATCGCATCTCGGAGGGGGAAGTTTCATCACAACCGGAACATGCTCTAAGCGCCCAACTCCTCTTCGGACAAAGTGTAGAGTAGTGGATAAGTTGGAGGCGTATAAGGGGAGGAACTACCAGGAATGTAAAGGGAAAGATGGCGCGCGGTGTTTGGCCCTTTTAGTAGGCCACTGCTTCGGCATTTGCTTGGTATTAATCACGGGAAAATATCGATCGGAGCAGCTGGCCGCTTGCATTCTCCTGTGGACAGTGGCTGAATTCAACAGAGCTATTCTATTGTCGACAAATTCGCCGCTCTTCGGACTCGAACCTTAGAACCCTTGGACAGAGGATTCAAGCAGTTTCAGCAGTGACAATTGTAGCCAGGTAAATCATTCGTTTCTTTGTTAGCACGAAAATTTGTTATATATAAAATAAATATTTTAAAAACACTGTTTGCTCCTACGCATCGTATGCATCATTAGTCAAACATTGCAAATGACTATTACAACTTATGAAGTCGACAATCGTAGTCATCTCCGCCTTGAGGAATTGACTCACGAATGCAATGTGAGTTATGATTCACGACGTCGTTGCCTTTTACGACACTATTCAAATGCATTATTCGTTACCGCTGGGAAAGCAACGCTCATTAGCAGTGCCATTAAAACACTATAAAGCCAAATAATCGTTAATTTTCATTTAACGTTTCTTTGCACAACAGACGTCTGATTTACCCACCCCTGAGACCTTTAATCTCTCGTCTTTCTCTTTATCCCCCGCCACCCTGGGATTGCTTCACACTACGTGCGGCCAAAGAACAAACACAACTGCAAAAGAAAAAAAAGAGCGTAAGCATTCTAAAGGCTAAATACCTCGCGACGAAAAAGGAGTTTACCGGAGATTAGCGCGCAATGAACCGCCCGCCTACAGCTAACGACCTCATCTCGCGCAGGCTCATTTTTGAGTGGCCTCCGCCGCCGTCGCCGCCGCCCGCCACACAGAGGCTGGCTGCTTCGCACAGTGGCAGAGCGAGGGCGGCCCGGAGGCGCGGCGCCGTCCGCGCAACACAGGCAAAAAACCGCTTCCAAGAGAACATCGACGGCCGCCGACTGGGCGACAGGCTCTTTGCCTTCCGCCGCTTGCATATGGGATTTGCGGCGCACGAAATGCCGCTTTTTTCCTTGGGATTGATTAGAGTTTCCGAGTCCGCCGACAGCTAAAAAAGTCCCTAGTCCTGTAAATGTAGTGTAGGATTTTATTGCGAAAAGTGGCGGTGATTTCCCCCCTCTAGATGGCAAAATCCGGCGCCGATCTAGACCTTGTCTTAGGTTGTTTTCCTCAACCAGGTACCTCCCACCAGCAGGGCAGCCCCCAAATCGGGAGAAGCTCTAGGCTCCCGAATGATTTCCCAACACGTGTAGTGTATCTAAGTGTAAGTCTGTGTAAGTAAGGGCTGAGGATAACACAAGAAAGAGGAAGGAAAGATCGCGCGCGGTCGGTGACCCCTTTTTCAGGATACTACTACGGCATTCGCCCACGGAGAAACCACGGGAAACTACCAATCAGTTGCGCCAGCCGATAGAATTATTTTTCAGACAGCGGCTGGATTCGACCTAGCTATTTAACTAGTGTCGAAAATCCTGCTTCCACGGGGCTCGGACCCTAGTGTCTCACGGACAGAGGCACTGCAGTGACATCGATTGATGCCCTGAAGTTCCTTTCCTTTGAGTTCATCGGTTTTCCCTGCATTCATATGTGTGTTTGTATTGCTTATGTGTCTTCACTAGTCAATGTTTGTAATAAATCGTATCAACATTATCACTTCAAATCAACGCTCACAACAGCTAAGAGTGAAAATTTCATTCAAAAAGAAAAAAATACTAAATTACCATAGACAAGTAATAACGCCTCCCTAATCATGGATCATGTAATATAGAAATGAAGGCTTGGCCCCAAATCACACCGAGTTCCTTTCAAGAGACAACTTTAGCCAGCGAATGGACTTTTCCGCAATCGCCTCTTCCACCTCTTCACCTCCTAATCCTGGAGCTCTCTTTCTCTCTCTCTCGTGGATGCGTCGTGTTCTGCGGCGGAGTGATCAGCTTGACCCAATGCATCCGAGACCGATGAGACCACGCGAATGTAGACAGCTTTTATTCGATTCCTAGTTATTTTAAATATTTCAAAAGTTTTTAAAAAAACTCATAACATAGAGGAGTTACTATAGAAAGTAACAGGAGGTATATTGAAAATAGAATTTCCACACATGATTTTGAGCGTTGAATATTTACTTGGTGACTAAAAATATCAAATTTTCGGATTGACGCTTTTGAAAACATTGTTTTCTTTGAATGGTTTGGGATAGTGTATTCGTACTTTTTTATTGGAGAAAATGACACTCCGTCTCTCTCTCTCCTCTCTCGTCTCTCTCCTCCTCCCTCCGCTCTCTCTCTTCCTCTCGCTCCGTCCTCTCTCTGCTTCCTCTCGCTCCGCCTTCCTCTCTCCCTCTCGCTCCCTCTCTCTCTCTTCCTCTCGCTCCCTCTCTCTCTCTTCCTCTCGCTCCCTCTCTCTCTTCCCCTCGCTCCGTCTCTCTCTCTTCCTCTCGCTCCGTCTCTCTTTCTTCCTCTCGCTCCGTCTCTCTCTCTTCCTCTCTCTCCGTCTCTCTCTTTCTCTCTCTCCGTCTCTCTCTTTCTCTCTCTCCGTCTCTCTCTCTTCCTCTCTCTCCGTCTCTCTCTCTTCCTCTCTCTCCGTCTCTCTCTCCTCTCTCTCCGTCCTCTCCTCTCCTCTCCGCCCGCTCTCTTCCTCTCTCTCCGTTTCTTCTTCTCTCTCTCCGCTCCTCTCTCTCTCTCTCCTCCTCTCTCTCCTCTCTCTTCTCCTTTCCCTTTCCTGTCTCTACCTTGCGACCTCTCCCCCAGTGTGTGGGTGGAGCAGGAGGGTGAGGGGAAGGGCGGCAACGAGCTCCAACGTCGCCAGCGCTCACACACTCTTCGCGCTCACCTCACCTCACCCTGTCGGGCCCTCGTCTCGGCGTGGTGCGGCGCGGCTCGGCTCGGCTCCGGGAAAAACACACAAAAAAAAAAAAAAAAAAAAAACAAAAAAGAAAAAAAACAAAAAAAAAAAAAAAAATAAAAAAAAACAAATAAAAACACAAACAAAAAAAAAAAATAAAAAAACAAAAAAAAAAAAAAAAAAAAAAAAAAAAAAAAAAAAGAAAGTGGATGGAAGCTGTATTTCGAGTTCCCGTGCTGAATACGTCAGGAGCCCGACGTAAGCATTAGTTTCGAGGACAGCGCACCGGAGGCGTAACCCGGTAGCTCCGCTCTACTCCCCGACTAGAAAACATTGCCCTCTGCCTACTGGGCCGGACCACTTGCAACAATTACTGGCTTCTGTGCTTCATTGTTAAGATCATGTATTTGGACTGTTGAAAGTAGTTTCGTAATTTATAACTGGTGTTGAATGTGAAAGTTTATTCTAGAGCTAGAGTTAAGGTTTAAGTTAATTCTAATATTTGATACTTTATTCTTTAGGCTAATCAGAGTCGATAAAAAATCAATACAATGTGTCTCTTTCACAAGAATAGGATGCCAAACACAATGCATATATTTTCATAGATAAAGATTATGTTCTAAAATTTGTCAATGAATTGTGATTAGATAGAAAACTTTTCAACAATTGAAACAAATTAATCGATCATAATATTATGAGACACAACGTTGCTATTTATTATTATGAATTAATAATTTATGTATTTAAACAAGATTCGTCTTACCTTCATCTAACTTTCACTTATTCATTGCTTTTTTCTCATTCAATACACATTAAACAGGCAAGAGTTGATATCAGAGTAAAAAATTAAATTAGTTCTATATTTTAATGCAGTGGCTGCTTGTGTGTATCTAATTTTCTAAATGTACGTATTCTGCTTTACATTATTATCATCATCAATCAAACATTAATTTGACATTTGTGTCAACGGCAGCGGATCCCACTGTAGAGTAGACGTGCGTATCATTTGTTGTATATTTAATATTTAACTCACGCGTTAAAACACATTCAAATCCTAAAGAATAATTTGAAAACATAAACAATAGGTTATTTTTTATTATAGTACCCTTATTACTCGTACATTCTATTATCTTTGCTTTGTGCTTTTTTACTTTCTCCCCGCGGAGTTGAGAGAAAGTTATGCTGCTCGAAAAAAATTGCGAACTTTCGGCAGGAAAACTCTTATTACAGAGTAAAGAAAAAGTAGTTAAATCCATTTCCTAAATTTAGACAAAAATCCTCCATCACTTGGCTTAGCCAGAATTGATGTTTGGTGAATCGATGCAGAAAATACCCTGGCGGCTAAACCTTTCAGTCGATATTCTCCAAAATTGTCATTCCCCAATCGATCTGGCTGATGTCGCGGCTCCTTAAATTTGAAACTGATATTCCAATTTTGGAGGGGTACTTTAGCACCCCGCATATTGAAAATGCCTTTAGGAAACTTTCGAAATAAAAATTCTTCATTTTTTTATTAAATCTTGTGGTTGAATAGTGTGCTGGACGTTTAAAAGAATGGTTCAGGTGCCATGTTCGTTAAAAACCCTAATTTTTGGAAAATTGCAAAGGTTCAAAAATTTTCGGAGTCTTCCTACAACATATATATTAAAGAAAGAGATTTGTTTCTTCATGGAATCTGTTCCTTAAATATATTTTTTGAAATAAGGTCACGTACAATTTTCCCAAAAAATTGAGTACTTTTCGCGCAATTTTGCGTGCAAATACACGAGAGAAGCTACGTGCTGTATTAGCCCCAATAGCTTTTTTTTTACTGAAACACGGGATATCTTTTGCAAATGCTCCTCGAGAAGAGAAGTTTCACACGCCCCCCGCGACACACAGCGGGCCGAGTGGGCCCGCGCCCCAAAACCCTCCGAGGCCTGACCTGCGAGGTCGAAATAAAGTAGCCGCGGACGCGCTCCGCTCACGCAGCCGCGCGACTCGTTAAGACGCGCAGATTGCGCTCCGCACAGAACCAGTCCGACCTGTGGACAGGCGCGCGCGATCCGATACGAGTTCTCATAAGCGGCGCGGGCGGCGCGCGGGTCGCCCCGGGTCGCGTGAAACCGAACCTTCGCTCGCGCTCGCCACCGGGCTCATCTCCCGGCCGGCCGCCCGGCGACGCGAACCGACGCGAAGCGACGCGTAAGTGATATTGCGAGCTGACCATTGGTAACAAATGAGCTACAAGTACCCGGGTCGATTCCGCGACCATTTCTCTCTGCAATAATATACGGTGCCTTTCCCCCTGGGGTGCGGTGAGCCCCTGTCGGACCCGTCTGCCTGGTAGGTGCTGCTGGAGCCGGTCCGTGCGGTAAGGTTCGCAAGGTCGCAGGCCAAGGAGGGCGGGTGATGGGGGCGAAAATCGCAGGAAAGTTGGAAATTGGGTTTTGCGTATCATGTATTGCTTATTAGGCAATTCCCCTGTTGAGCTGGGTACAATATTGCTTTCTGTTTAATCATTTCTGTTCTAATTCATAGAATATATTTTTTTCAATAATAATTCTGGCGCTTAATATAATAATAGCAGATCCCAACCGATCTAGAATTTTCAATTAGAAGATTGACAATGAACTCTTGCCCTCTATCTATAATGTGGTGAAATATGAAATGAATTGGAATATGGGAAAACCCTCAAATTTCACCTGCAAAAATTTGTCCGGAGTGAAAATGAACGCGAACGAAAACAGAAAATGTTATTTTTCTCAAAATAAACTTCGGTTGGAATCTTCCGTTATTGTTGTGAGCGCCTCGATAATGCAATGCAATGCAGTGCAAATTGCGAATGGAAAAAATATCAATTACGCATTACTTAAGCATTTAGAAAACGGTAATGATAACTTTAAAGCTATTTTTAATTTTACATATTTCAAAGACTCGCCTAATCTTCAGAAGATTAGGTCGGTCTAATCCCATGAGTTTGAATCTAATTCCCACGTTCTTCAAGACTTTTTATTTATCTCACATATTTCAGCACTAATTTGTAATTTCCTTTGCCGTTGCACATTCCAACTTCCTCGGAGGAAATTGTACTTAACATTTCTCCTAAGAGCTGGCATTTAAATATACTTGTTCGCGGAATTTTGATGAATTTAGGTGTGAGTGTAAATTTATGTGTAAAAGAAGACAGCTGCTTCTACTGTGCCCCGAAGAATAATAAGTCTTTTATCTCAAGTTAATGGACTGCAATAGACATTTTAAGGGAGGTGATTCGTTGTTGTCAGAGTTTTATTCAAACAAATCTCGTTTGTTCCGAAATGCCACAGCGCCCGATGCTCACGAAGCAGCCGTGGCGACCTCGCACGCACCAGTTCGCAGTGACGTTGAGGCACTCGTCGCGACCCACATCAAGCGGCGTAATTGCATAACTCGCGCGCCGGGGCTGTCGCCTCGCGCGCCGGACGACGACGGCGGGGCCGCAGGGGCGGTGCGAGGGCGGTGGCGTGGGCGGGACAAGGCGGGGGTGGGGCATGACGGGGAACAGGGCAGGGGCGTGGGCGAGGCGGAGGCGAGGGTGGAGGCGAGGGTGGTGGCGAGGCGGGGGCGGGGGCAGGGTGGTGGCGAGGGTGGTGGCGAGGGTGGTGGCGAGGGTGGTCGGCGAGGGTGGTGGCGAGGGTGGTGGCGAGGGTGGTGGCGAGGGTGGTGGCGAGGGTGGTGGCGAGGCGGTGGCGAGGGCGGTGGCGAGAGCGGGGGCGAGGACTTGGGCGAGGGCTGGTGCGGGGCGGGGGTGGGTGCGGGGGTGGGTGTGGGGCTGTGGGGGTGTGGGCGGTGTGGGGTGGGGTGGGTGCGGGGGCGTGGCTCATGCCGGGACGCGAGATGGAGAAACGGAGGAGACGCGATTGCGCGGAGGTGCGGACACGGGCAGCGACGCGTCACGAAACGGACGGTGCAACGGCTTGGATGCTGTGGATAGGGGCATCCGTTATTTTCTGTGGTTTCTTCGAACACACCAGACGAATGCCGGCTCAGTACCGTAACAAACGGGTTGGAGAAAATCCGGCTAGCCAACGGTAGTGCGGCGTCGGATCTCGCCATAGAGCGGGAAAAGACCACCGTCACCTCCCGAGCAACAAAACATGCATAACACTTACGGGATTCGATGTAATTACGATATAATTATCTCGTAGTTGTGAGCCCGGAATCACAATCAATCAATCGAATGTAGAGTGGATTGGATAAAAAGGAATGTAGGAGAGACTCGAAGCGAGAAAGCCAGGTTATTTGACACTGAGGAATGAGGGAAGTAGTGGGGCGGTTAACAATGTTGAACTATTGTTTCGATTTTTTTAAAAACATATCCTAAAGATCGATTCAAAACCTCATACACTTTGAGAATCGATAGGCTACCTGCATTTTCGTTACCCGATCAAATTACTTCACAAAAACTTATTATTTTGCATCATTTGTTGGTCAATCATTCAGTGATCTGAGGGAGACTAGAAAGGAGACTGCCCGTGTTCTCGACGAGCAGGGCCGAACGTGGGCGAATGGAGCCGGTCAAGGCGACGGGGATGGGCGAGAGACGGAGGCCGGGACACGCGCAGGAGCGAGACGTCCGGACGACGACGGAGCAAGCAGGTTCGCCGACGGACAAACACACATGCAAAATGTAACGTCGGTCTACCGGTTAATTACGTGCACCTCCGCGACATGCAAGGGCGAGTTTCCCTTATTAATTGCCTCCGCATCGTGGCTCCTCGCTCCTGCCCCGCCCCGCCCCGCCCCGCCCAACGTCTGACCCCGCCCCGCCCCCACCGGCCCGCAACGCCTACTCGCCACCCCCAGCCCCGCCCTCCCGTCCCGCCCGTTACCGCCCCGCCCCACCCTTTCCGCCCTTCTCCGCTCTACCCTCGCCTCTACACCGACCTGCCCGCCCCTCCCCCCCGCCCCACGCTCGGGCATACCGCCCACCCGATAAAGATAACGGTCAGCGCCGCCAACTTTTGTATCCAATTACACTGAACAAACGCCACCGCTGTTTATTCCGGCGCCGGGGCCGCGGTGGACGGCTGTTGGCTGTTGGTCGCCCAGGACGTCATCTGCGCTGCGGGCGCCGGGGTGCCGGGGCGTCGGGACGCCTGCCCGGCGCTGCGCGGCAGGGAGAGCGCCGTACATCGCTTAATTCTTGGCCGTTCAGCTGCTGCCCGGGGACGCAAATGCTATTGCGAGGCAGCTAATTTACTTGCGCCGCTCTACGCGTTGTGTCTACATGCAATCACGCATGCAATCTACTACTTCATGCCTGGATGAAAAGCAGGTTGCTGCAGGAGTTTGTATCTATACTTTAGTTAGAGAATTGTTACAATCGAGATCAACACTTCATTGAAAATGTTCTTACAATATATTTCTATCGCTTAATTGGCACGGAAAACTAGATAATTGATTCCTCTCATAACGGTATTTTCTTACTTTTCAATTTTTTATAGCGATCTATTTTTCACCAACTGTACTTCAGTGAGCCTGGAATGTATGTTTCCAACTCTCAAGAGTAAAATTAAAGAAAATCGAATTATTTTTATTGGTATAATTTTTATGTTAAATATTGCTTAACATTACCCAAATTAGATGGTTTATTGTTTATAACTGGACATGTGTATTATTCAAAGTGGAGAAATATTTATTTACTAGAATCGATACGAAAAGCACCTGGGCACCAGAGAGGGTAAGGTAAACTTTTTAATTTAGAAGTGTCGTACTTATTTCCATGAATTATTTTAGTCTTGAATATCGTCACATTCTTTCAATAACATCCAAGACCCATTTCTGACTGTTTTTGTATAACAAAACTCAGAAAAAGCGCTGAGATATGAATTTATTAGGCAAACAACAATCACTGTGCCCCTGCATGGTAAATTATGAAACTCGTATGTCCAAAAATTGTATGTAGAATAGAAAATAAGATTTTTCCTCCAATATTATTCTCCCTAAAATAATAATATAAACCTCCAATTAAGACTGGTGAATGTATGTGTTTTTATTGCGACGAGTGTCATTGAATCCACATAAAATAAAAATAATTAGGAACCATCCTGCTTAGACATTATTTCAATGTTCTCTCAAATTATCTCATCTGTAAAAATTACAATGTATGTGTGGGTCTCTTCCCGTATAAAATCGCAGGTCCTGAAGCTGCAGATAGAGCAGCTAAATAAAGATATTTTCGTAATGAATAGAACCACCATTGAAATAAATGCCTTAACGATATAATCAAAATTTATAAATAGAAAATAAAAGAAAATTTGGACCCAAATTGTTAAAGTAAACAAAAAATAACACCATCAAATTAGATAAAATACTTTTGAATTATAACCAACTCGAGAGACTAATAGAAGGTTTGTTATAATTAATTTTTCTATATTTAATTATATATTTATATCTTCTATATTTATTTTACCTATATGTTTTCTAAAGAAATGTAACAAAGGCGAAAGTTTTCTGAATATTTCTTCAATTAGTTGTTAATAATAATGTTAATAATAATTATAATAATAAGTATTAGTACAGACCGGTACAATCCCATAGATTATTCAGTTTCTCACCAACTTAATAAGGGCCAATGCAAAACGTAGTAAGATGAAGTGTTGGCGAATTAGATTTAGGTAGTGAAATCAAAGTCAACAGTGTTAAATTTGACAGAGACAAATTGAAGAGTTACTTGTTTTTGTGTAAATAGCGTTTAAATTTCTTTATTGTTGTGTGTAAATACCGTCTGTATTAGGAAGTTCGCGAATTGAGTGCTCGGGAATTCTACCGTATAACCCACGCAACAACAGGCGTCCCTCGTTAATAATTAATGGTTGACAATAGAAGACTCAGGGCATTTTTAACTCTCATTAAAAAACTCTTTCCAACTATTTTGAACAATAATAAAACAGAAAATATTCGAACATCAGAGAAAAATCTGCATCTTTAAGTCATAACCCATTATGCTTAAATGGCCTCACACTCAAGGAATATTCGTGCATCAATAAGAGCAATTTAAAGATAATTAATATACATTTGTGAATGAATCATTTTACAGTCAATTTATATCATGCTGACCTGCCGATTTACCTCGGAGTTATTACACAAACATGAAAGTCAGTGACATATTCACAGAAAAAAGGCGAAGTTTCTGTGGTTCTCCAGGAATTCTTTCGTCAGTATTCCTAGTCATGACCCCGCATATTTTAGCATGATATACATAAGACTGTGAGACATTTTCGCTACGTCTACCGCATAATTTTAGCGTTATACGTCTCCATTTGCGCGAGAAAGCGCAAAAGTCCCATAACGTCTCCGGGAAACAGCAGAGCAGCGACCGCAGTACACTCTACATAAGTAAAACGACCAGTACTAATATGTCCTCCTCAGAAATTTTTAATATTACCACTCCTCAGAAGTAGAAGCTGATGAAAAAATGTAAATTTTGCACTTCTCGCGTAAAATGTACAGCTCTTTTCCTTAATTAGAAGAATTTAAATGGTGTTTAAACAAGCCGTTTTCTCTGGAGGTTCACGTGAAACTTGGAATTAAATATAGAAGACAAACTCAAGTGAGTCAACTCTCGGGTTGCCATCGAGATTGCATATACTTCTCCGACATTCTCTTGCATACGTATAGGACGAGGGGCTGAGCACCGTCCGAACAGAAGGCGTATGCGAGATCGGAAAGGGTGGGATTGGTGGGCACAGGGCAGATTGCAGCTGTTTTGCTTCAAAAGGACGTACAATTAAAGTCAGAAGTAGTTGTTGGCAATTACACACTACTTGATAAAATAGATTCACTAACTACGTAACTAAATACGACAGGAATGCTATTTACATGTTCGACACGAGGAACAAGCATGCAAATGATCGACACCACAATACGACTCTATTTAACGTTAGCCGCTTTCGAACGCTTACAGTACAGTCCGCAATAATTGTAGTGTCTCTTCAAGATCACGAGCTGCAAGGAGAGGGAGCTTTGGCTTCCAATCAGGAGCTTTGTTACAACTTATATTTTTGGTACTGAAGCTTCAAAATGGAAGTCAGGCTCCTCTCTCCTTATATTTCTTGGACTTGTAGAGATTCTATATTTAAATCCTACTGTACAATCAATTTGTCCTGACTGCATCTTTCTCCTATTTCCCATTTCCTTTGCTTACAATGTTGCTGCACACATCTTATTGTTATCTCCTCCTCAACGCCGACTACCTCGCAAAAATTACTTTTCGAGTGGTTCTGAAAATCGTAGTAAATCAATCTTGAATACCTACACTCTATATTGCATCTACATAGACGAATTCTCTTTTCCCTTCCATTGGTATTATTATTCAGGTCTTGTGTGTTTCACTCATTTACCTATTTCTGTTTCTCATTACAATTGAAATTTTGTAAAGAAAACAATTGTTGCAAAAATACCGTAGAAATGTACAGAAACAGTAACATATTACGGTTTCCCAACAACAGAACCGACATAAATTGACTTATAAAACAATATAAACATTTTAGATTTCTAAAACTTACATGGAGGTGCTCTACCTAATCTTCCTTTTTCGCAAGCATACGGGCATGTCCTTTACGTGTCACACCAGAATCAGCTACATACCTGTGACATAAAAAACAGAACAAACAATTCATTAGTGTATAAACATAATTTATTTACCATAATTCGAAAATATTTTACCGTAAACTACAAGTCTAGTTTTCACACACGAGTATTACGCAAATACAATTTGTCCCGCATTTATTTTATTGCGTTTACAAACTCCTAGATTTGTTTCGCATGTTTCCCTAAAACAGGTTTCAACCGCAGGCAGGAAAGGAAATGTACATTAGAGAACAGCAACAAGTTTCAATATAAAACGCGGCCTGAAAACACCCGAATTCCGCGCCCGGGGCTTCCGAAGTCAGATTTTATGTTCGTCCGCGGAGTCGCGTGCTGGACGCGGGCACTTGTTGGTTTAAGACTTTGGAGGAGCGGCCTACAGGGTGTCTCTAGGGCACGGGAGCGCATCCCTGCCGGAGATGGCCTCGTAAAGCGGTCGTATGCAGAAAATGTAAAGCGCACGCAACTGCGGCGGCGGCGGAGGCCGAGCGAATAAAAGGCGCGCGCAAAAAGATGGCGGGGCTTCCTGGCGCGAGAGCCCCCGCGGCGCCGGCGGCCGCCCCACGCCCGGGCGCAAGACGCTCGCAAGGCGCGGGGAGCAGCGCGGGCCTGCTGCAGGCGGCGTGGAGAATGGTGGAAACGAATGAATAGGTGAGAGCGACTGAATAGGTGAAGTTAGTCAGTCGTCTGTCTTCACCTCGAAGTCAGTCGACTTCACCTCGAAGTCAGTCGACTTCACCTCGAAGTCAGTCGACTTCACCTAGAAGTCAGTCGACTTCACCTCGAAGTCAGTCGACTTCACCTAGAAGTCAGTCGACTTCACCTAGAAGTCAGTCGACTTCACCTAGAAGTCAGTTGACTTCACCTATCTGTGAGTGATGTTTGTTTATAGAAGCAACAACACCGATATCCCCGCGATTGTTAGGATATTGTCACGGCCAAAAAAAACAGTATTGATCACTATATGTAAAATGCCTGCAATGCTGCTTTGTGTGTGCCAGGAAAACGATTTCCCTGAAACAATAATGCCCATACTAAATATTATTGAGGCTTTAATATTATTAAGGTAATATTAATAATACAAAATACTACAAAATAATACAAAAAGGACAAATAGCAGCAAAAATATAACAAACGGTTTTCCAAAACGTAGCTATCACACTTCCCACAAAATGAGCCCTCTTGTATAACACTGCAAATAAATTAAATATTTTTGAAAAATAAGCATTCATGACTACTATAATAACTACAGGCGTGTGTAGTCTAAAACAACAGGGGAGGCAACCACATTTTTGGGCCCGTTTGATGGACAAATGCTTCCGAGCACGTCAACGGCTATGAATATTAAGCCCATTGTTTGGACTCCTCGGACGTTCTCACGCGGTCTTAGCGCGGATCATCACCATCTCCCTGGAAAAACCCATTGGCTGACCCAGGGGGAGAGACAAGGCCTTTCCCCCTCCCAAAGGTATAGAGGGTTTGTTTGTTACCTTCCTTTATTTGGCAAAATTGATTTAATTATTTATTTATGTTATAATTATGTAATTGTTTAAAAAATAATGTTGTATAATATCATAAACACACTACAAAACGGATATACAATATAATAACATATATTTGTTTATAACAAAAATATATGATGCTCCTAACCAAAAAAAAAAAAAAGATCGACTGGATCCGCCCCTGGAAATAACACGGATTACATTTGCTAATGACCATGGCCTTTCACGCGTCCAGAAACGCACAATCAATCAGTTGGCAACTGTTTAATTTCCAAAGCACAAAACAAATTGATCTTCTCCACGAACAGCAGGAGACCGAGCAAAGAAGCTTCGATTATAAGAGATTTTGCAGAGAAAAAGAGTGAGTAGATCTACAATTCCTGTCTATTCTAAGGAGCTCTGCTAGTACGAAATCTGTTATGGGAGCCTCACAGAGACAAATAGGAACAACACAGAAGGCATAAATGGAGATGGTCGAAAAGTGTTGACGAACGCACCTTGACATCGCTGACCAGGTGAACGTCGGGATACGAAAGACAAACGGAGAATCAGAGGAACACTCAGGCGATGGACAATCGGGGTAGAAGGAACAGTTTCCAGATGTAACTATCGATACTATAATGTTAGAAACAATGAGATTAGCCACAAGACAGACGATAAAATGCGACAAGATGAGAAACATGGATAAGAAATCTAACTTCGTGGATAGTTACTTACTTTTTAAAAACTTTTGCGTTATATTCACACTTTTTTTTATACATTTATCTAAGCTTTGAATATAGAATTTACTACAATTGACTCATATGGCTATAAAGACACTAAAACGTGTTCGTTTGGCTGTAGAAATCGTGAAATATCAACCGCGCATACCCGCGCAATCAATAGCTTTCAATTCATTTCGCAAGGAAGCGCTCAATATTTCGTAGGCTATTATTTGACGATTGGTTTGAATGCTACATGGAGGCAAGGTACAACGCCGTACTTTCGTGCATTTTACACGAATTAGGTAAAGAAACTATTAAAAACACTTCAATAAGTGCAATGAAAACTTCAATTAGCAATTTTTGTCCGTTCTTTATAAAAACAATACGGAAAGGCATAAACAAATGTTTTATAGATAAATTACGCATCGTGGCTTCAGGAATGCATCAAATTTTATACAAGATCATTGAGGATTGCTTCAAGTACTTCAAAATCATATGATGTGAGTACAGTGATTGGCTAGTCCACTTAAGCCTTTTTGTTTGTGTGGTCCGAAGGCTAAAAACAGATGTAAACTAGCGGTTAAATTCATCCATTGAAATATTGGGAACACCTATTGAAATAAAATTAAGAAAACAAGGTAAGACGAAATACAATTAAGAAAACAAGAATAAGGCGAGAAATGAAAAAGAAGGTTTTTCCTTTGGAACTTCATTCGTGGATAACCCTATTTGAGTGTCTTCTACACATTTCACATCAACTGGAAATACATAGAAGTGGCGTAAGAGGAAAATAAAATAAAGAAAAAGTATCGCAAAGGGACAAAAAATTTAAAAAAAAATCAGTCGGACGTTAATGCTTGCTGCGGACATACCTAAAACACAAAGTGGCAATAGAAAATTACTAGAATAAATATGGCGTTTTGGAATCATTTTATAATGCCTAAACAATTAACTTCAATAATTTTGAAAAATATATTCATGACACTAGAGACCAGTATCACATACTGATATTGCATGCATGTAACTCTACATACGATTCTATTATATGGTAGGTATATAAAGGGAATTTGCAAGTTGCAAGAAATCCCTATTGGACAGTTCACTGAAGAAGCCCAAGAAGGAAGAAACAAGAACAACAGAATGTTCAGTGGACTATTAACAAGGAAACCATAAAGAGATGGCACTAACGCTGAACTTGAACCAATTGGCACTATGTTGTTAGAAACAATGTTGTTAGAGAGATAAAATAACGATAAAATGCAACTAGATGAGAATCCTGGAAAAAGAAACCCAACACCCGTTGGTTTTTTGATTGATCTCTGATTCCGTGCGTGTCAACTGTAAGTCTAGTAGCCCCGTGCGTGTGTGCGTGTTGGATTTGGTGATGATTTTCCTCCAATGGAAAATTAGATGCGGCATCGATCTACCCGTCGGCTTGCAGTGTTTTCCTCAACGAGATATCTCCCACCAACGGGGCACCGCCCCAGACGAGACAAGCTCTAAGTTTCCGACCGGTCTCCCGATATTTGTGGTAGAGTAGTGCTTGTAAGAGTAGATGTGTGTAAGTAAGGGATGAGGATAGAACAAGGAAGAGGTAGGAAATATCGCGCGCCGTTCGTGGCCCATTTGTTAGCGTACTGCTCCGGCATTCGCCTGGTGATGACAGGTAAAACGAAAGAAAACTACCGATGGAAGCAGCTCGCCACTAGAATTTTGCTCCAGTCAGCAGTTAAATTCGACCTAGCTGTGTAACTAGGGACGAAAACCCTGCCTCCGCGACCACCGCGCGTGGAACCTTAGGACCTGCCGGTCAGAGACCCACTGCAGTGCCATCAATTGATGCCCTGAGCCACCAAAGTGGGTAAACGAACTCCCGTGGGAGCGGGTTTGCAGAGAGGCATGGAAGGAGCGGGGAAGGACGGCGTGAACTGTGGAATTGTTGCGGCGGCCGCTGCAGGTGCTCGGGGGCTTCGGCAATAGACGGCAGCCGCGCGCGGGCGAATCGCTCTCGTGGTGGGCGGAGGGAGGGGGACCCGCTCCGCCACCGCAGTTTTACGAGCGCCGTCCACGTATGAATGCTGATTGGCCGCGGTGGCTGCGCGGCCCCCCGGCGGAGCAAGAAAAGTATCGACGAGGCGTCTGCCACTTCGCGACGGATTAATAGAAAAGGCGCGAGCACAGCGGTTGGCTTGGCACAGGCGACGTGGTAGCAGTTGCTGGGTTTCGCAGCAGTGGTCTTTCTCTGCCAACAGAAATCAGGAATTACAGTTTTTCAAAAAAGAACTATCAACATTTTATTATTATCTACGATGAACGTGACGTGATGAACGAACAGTGACAACACATTTTTTACGCAATTTATTGATTTATTATGATGTTCAATTGCGTCTTTTTTTACACATATTGAATATTCTGGGTAGCATTGATTCAGAACATATGCATTGACAAAAATTAGATGTCATTCCTCTTTCTTCCTTAATCACATTCGCAATAAGGAAGAATTTTAACAAAAGGACTTTGAAAGATATTTTTTTTGCATATAAATATTATTTATTTAATCCGCTGACAAAATTGTTTGCATAACATATTACAATCCATGCGTATAAAGCAATTCTTCCCTCTACGAGAGATTTTTTAATTTTACATTCTCGCCTTATTTTGTAAGTAGTAAAAAGAAAGTATTGTAGTCGTGTGGTAGAAATCAGTGATTTCTTGAAAAAAAAAGGATTTATTGTCATACTCTGGTAAAGAAAAGTAGATAAATCATGTTGGGATGCTTAGTAAATTATTATCACTAACACGCTGTGCAGTTAGAATCCATTTTGATGCTATATACGAATTCTAGCTAAATACCCGCCTTGCCTATCATAAGCAAACCTATTGAAAGAGGATAAAATCTATTTTATACAAACCACGTTATAGAATATTATTTCTTTTAATGTAATTGGTTCAAATTTTAATTAAATACTATAATTTTTCATTTATTTTATTTTTCAGTACATTGCAGTTATATTCATTTTTTAATCTTTTGCACTGCTACTCATCTATTGTGAATCTATAACATACCAGTTGAGTTGCACCTCTAGTGTTACTGGCCTCTGGCGGAATATATTACGAACCAATCTGCTCTCAGCACTGACTAAAAATAATAGTAATGGTACATTTTACAATATTTTATTCAAAATGTTTTATTTTTTTAAAATTTGTGTTGAATTAACTTTAACCAAGCTTCGCAAGGAGAATGCGACAATCCCGAAGAATATTCCGTAAAAATTTCGAATCATACAGTACTTACAGTATCCATGTCGGTTTACTTTTATTAAAATACTAGTGGACCCAGCAATGCTTCTCTATTGAAATGTATAACACTTTACATGCTACTGGTCACGTGATTGCTAACCACGTTTTACGCTACGCTCCGCAAAACATTCAATAGACGAAAGACTTTCTCGCGAGTGATGTTCCGTATCTCTCTTCCGTCTTTCCATCTCGCCCTCCATCTCATCCTCTCTTTCTCTGACGCACTGTTTGTTTGTTTGTTTCTCTTTCTGCGTCTCTATCTTCCGTAGACATACCTATTCACGGTGCTTGAGTAGGCATACAATCATCAACTCGCATTCACGTGCGTAGGCATTCCCATCAAACTATGCCTATATTTTTCCTGAAAGTAGAAGCAAGAAGTTGACAAAGTTTTATTGCAATCGGATGAACGGTACAGTAGCGCATTAAGTATGAACAAACAAACAAACACTGTCTATTTTATGTATTAGATATTACGTCATTTTCCTTTAAGCTGTTTTTATACTTGTACGTATTTTATACGTCCGAAAAATCCTATGAAATTAAGTTTTATCCTACCTACTCCAATGCTGTACTTGTATACTGTTGTTCCGGTTTGCAGAAAAAGCGCAGGAGACTTTTCATAACCTCCCTAGCATGCCTTCCCTTGGCGCAGCCGCTGCTCTCTGGAGGGGGGGAGGGGGAGAGGTGCGGGGGGCGCGGTCAGCCGGAGCGCGCACGTGCCCCGAGTTACGGGCCGCGTATATCTGCGAGATTTCAATTTTCGTAAACTTGGCGAGGTTGTCTACGTGCCTGCCTCCGCGCCGTCGGCCTTGTTACGTGCCCGCGGCCGTTCTCGCTCCTGCAGCTGTTTTAAACGCGCGCCGCGGAGACGGAGTCGGAGGTGGATGGACTCGCGGGGCGAAGGAATGGGAGCGAAGATGGCTGTATTGGAATCGGGAGTGATATAGATCGTGAAAGCCGGCCTGAAGAGCCGAGACGCGAAGGCTGGAGGGCTGTAGCTGCCTCGGCTCGAAGGGTCGCGGGTTCGAATCCAGCCTCGGACATGGATGTTTATGAGGGTTGCCCTTACGTGTTATTCCTACAGTTCCCCCTATTGTTAAAACAATCACAGCGATCGCCTTGTGACCGAGTTGTTAAAGAGTCACCTATAAAAAAGAGATGGTGAAAATGGTGTGCTTGAACACGGCGATAAGAGGTGCCTGAGATGGAAGTTGGTATTGAAATGGTAGAGATTTCGAGTGTGAAAGTCAAAGACTTTTTCGGTAATAGCGAAACCTCACATAGACGGAATTAATCACATTGGCTTAGGTGAAGCTAGCGTCGAAATCCGAGCAAGATGTTGCGGGAGAGTGAAGGTGACGCCAAAGGTGGCGTGTGAGCGGTTCAAAGGCTGCACGTGGGGCTGTAATGGGAGCGATGACGTTGGAGTAGTTAGACCGGAAAGGGGTAAAAGAACGTCACGAGAGTTGTTGAACGTGATAAACAAGACGATGGGGGGGGTGACGCTAACGGTGTAGGAGAAAGTTAAGGAAGCTGAGAGTAGGGTTGTGGTGGGTCTGGCGGTGGCGGCGGAGAAGTCGGAAACGACAGAGGCAGAGGCAAAACTACAGTTATTGTGGCGGCGGTGGAGACGGTAGTAAGTGGAGGCGAGGTATTGTTTACGGTTTTGCGTGTGGCGTTGCCAGCTACGCACACAATTTGTTCCCGGCAGCAACTTTCCCGGTGCTGCTAGTGAATGGGGCCGTACAAATAAGCGCACTCAAGATGCTCTGTAAATCTTTCTTCAGCCGCCGAGTGAACGTAAGGAAGCAGGCGCGCGTGGGTATTGAAGTATTGAGGCGACGAAGGTTTAGCTTTCTGGATGTAACGACGCACTGCAGAGAGAATGTCTTACTTCGTTTCAAAGAGTAAGCGGAGGATAGCACAAACAACGTACAGTTTATCGGTTTGTCGTTGTTAAAGACATCTATTTAATTTAGTAATGTTTTGCTTTAATTATTTCAAGCTTCTATAACATGCGTCATTGTTTATTATTTCATAGTTAATCGATCAATCAATCAAAATCAATCAAGTATTCCCTTCATTTGACATTGCCTCAAATTCGATTCTAATATATTACGTTAATGGATAAATCCATATAATATAAGTTTTATTCATTGATTCGCCAATGAATTACTTACCAGCATTTAGTTCATTCAGCGTCGTTCATACGGTATACAGTACGTACATACATTTCAAACGCTTGTATATTTTCTCTCGACCGTAATTAGATTTTACGGCCTAAGATACTGGAATTTTGTTTCTCGTTACCATATGTAATATTGTCGTATTTGTTTGCTTATTTTCCTTTCGTTAATTCAGAATAAATATTTATCGATTAACTGAGTTGCATTCTACTGTAAGCAGAGTAACCTTCTTACTGTCTCAAAATATAAACGAAAAGTGTTTATTTGGTCGACATTTATTTATTTTGAATCAAATTAACCCAACAAACATTGTTTTACCTATGCAGTCACCACATTAACCTCGGTGGCGCTGTGGTTACGCCGTAGTTCCGGCCATGCAGCTGGCATTCGTTATTTCACTCTGTTACACTGGCGCATTTATTTTCTATTACGTTAACCTTTATCGAATGATTATGAAATTCAGTTTTGGAAGAGTTCGTTTTAAGTGAAAATATAATATTTAGGTGATTCTTTCACTTTTAGAAAATTTCTAAGAAAAGAACCTATAAGGAGAAAATATGTTTTTAATTATGATGGTCTGTTAATGAAACTTAGCGCAATATCGAGTTCAAAAGCCTAACCTCCCTTGGATCGATATTTTTATTTTTATTGTTTATTTTTCTATAAGTTATGATCTCTGGAACATCGAATATAGAGACATTAAATGCACTGTAATTCATTAGTTCAGTTACATCAGTGTTTACTACCTGAATAGACTGTTCCTATTTTCTACAGGATTACTGAAAATTGTGAAATAAGATGATCTAGCGGAATTAGTTCGCGATCCCATCGTCAATCTTCAATTTTATTACGCACTTGCACTGTAATTCACGTCGTAAGAAATAAGAAATTAAAGTCTAACTGGTGCTTGCCAAGTCGGTAGCAGGATTTATTTTCCAATTAAACGCAATTTTTTTTGTGTTTAGTAAGCAGAAATGAGGAGGAATCAATTATTAATAATTTATTACACCAGAATTAATTGAGATCCTAATCGTAAGAAAATGTGACACGCACACAGTAAAGGATGATTAGTGGCTTGAGCTTCAATAGTTTTATCTACAAATTGCACTAATTCATGTCTCTTGTTTATCGTTAGAAACACGTTTTTCAATTGTACAGGTAAGATACAGAACATAATTTCCGGTTACGCAAAAAACTATTTCTGAGAAAAATTAAAAGACCCTTATGCGAGACTATGGTTTGTAGAGGCACTATGATGTAACACTAATAAAACTGTCTCTGCTGTGAAATAAAACATATTAGAAATACGTTGAAATTCATTCATCACGATCTAATGAATTTAGATAATTCATAAGAAGACAAAATCGCGAGTACTTGTGGTGCGATTGAAAGAGCATATCATAGAACAATGTTTTTTGTGTAAACGATGGGATGGTATTCAGAAGCCTATGCTACTGAGCTATCAGTAAAATTAAGATTGAATAAGAACCAACACGTTCAGTTAATATTTTAAAAACTTTATCATCAATAACATTCAACATTAAGTTACATATATTTCAAAATTAAAACAATAATATTTTTTAAATATAACTCATTTACCCACTTTTAGCTTGTACCTAAGAGATCGAATTATTCCATCATAGACCTTGGTATTCAGTTTCTCTTGTTTTATTTATATTTTTCTCCCGCTCAGCTTCGAGATTTTGCTCTTGAATCTCTTTTCCGAGAAGCACTGAATAGAAGAGATGGCACGCTGACAGGCCCGGTGAAGAAACCCTATTGGACAATCTGGGGTCTGTCGCCAGATTCTGCGCGAGGGCAAGTAGATAGCACATGCAAATGTGGCCAGAGGAACCGGCTGTTGTCTCTGACACGGAAGTTAAAGCATTCGAGTTCCGGATGTGGAGCATTTTCAAATCGAGCTATATGTGTATAGCTAGGTGGAATTCAGCCGCTGTGTGGGGGAGGATTCGAACAATCGGCTGCTCTGATTGACCGAGGTCTCTCACCGGCTTTTTCCACTTGGGGGCGGTGATCTGGGGGCGGGGTACCAGAAAGAGGAGGCAGCTAACTCGTAGGTTGTATCAGTGTCTTACTATCCACATCTTACCATCCATTGGGAAAGGAATATCGCTACATCTCAGGATAACACATTTACTACGCTAACGGGACTAACCCCAATAGGAGCTGGGCTCGGAACTATCTATCAATGAATCCATCCATTGGCAAGTGGGTCGCAACGATAAGACCGCAAGGTCGTCGCACTTGTTACCTCTGCCCCCCCCCTCGATCAACCCGCTCCTCCCGCCCCCCCCGCTTATTGTTTTTGTCTATGTTTTTTCAACTGACACATAAAACTATATAATCAAAGTAATGCGATGGTATGATTGTTTTGACAAAAATGTTTGCCATCACAAGGCCCAGCAGCCTCGTGGCGAATCGAGCCTCTAGCTCCGAATATTAGGGAACCGCCAGGCCCTTTGAACTCTCCATCAAAATCGGTGATAAAGCTGGAGGGTGCTAAGATAAGATATGCTTGTATTGCCGAGAACAGCTGCTGGTAAGACTTGCCAACTTCCGCACATAAAAATTGCTAATTTTTGAGAAATTCGGCAAGTACCTTGTAAACGTTTAATTATTCATAATGAATCCAATAAAGAAACGCCTAAAGAAAGCGTGACCATCGGCGCTGACTTTTGCAACATGTAATCAAGAAAAACAGATGTGATATTCTGTAAAAATTTCATTGAATTCATTTCTATACACAATAGGAACAAAAGTATCAAAAGTTCTAGAAAAGGAGCATAGTTTAAAATTAGAACGGGTAAAATTATATACAATAGCAAAATATAAAATTACTATTATATTTATTAAAAATTATTGAAAATTCAGCTGCAAACTAATTTCTATATTAAGAAACCTATAAATATTATAAATAAATATGTTTTTCACAAGCGCTATAAGTCACAAAAGCACGTATCTTCTCGAGATCGAGCGAGCATCTGAAGCCTATGATTCGCGTTGCGCCATCACTGACCAATCAGAGAGCTCCATTCGCAAGTCTTGAGGAAAATGAAAACATGCGTCCCGGCTTGAGCGGTGCCCAGCTAGTAGAAGATCCCCCCCGACGGTAGGTCGGCGCCGGATCTCGCCATCCACCTGGAAAAGGGCACTGCCAACTCCCGCTCAATAACGTGTACTACGCTTACGGGACTAATGACCTTTAGCTTCTGACGCGCCCGGTATCAGTAATAATCAGGCAATCGTTGTCTGGGAGGTGAAAGGCCCTGGGCAGCGAGCGCGCATGCGGTTCCACTAGTGGCGGCGGCTGAAGAAGGACACTGCCACCTTACACTTAAAACATGTACTACACTTCCGGGACTAACGACCCTAGTAGTTGCCATTCCCCGAATCACTAATAATTTGGCAATTGTTGTCTGGGAGCTGAAAGGCCCTGGGCAGCGCAGCGTGAGGTGATGGTTGGTGTCGTGGGCACGCGGTTCCATTCGCCTCCGGTGGCGGCGGCTGGAGAAGGACCCAGCCACCTCCCCCTCAAAAACATGTACTACACTTACGGGACTAAATACCCTAGTAGTTGACGTTCCCGGAATCAATAACAATCAGGCAATCATTGTCTGGGAGCTGAAAGGTCCTGAACAGCGCAGCGTGAGGTGATGGGTGCTGTCGAGTTCCATTCGCGTCCGGTGGCGGCGGCTGTGCGCACCGCAGGCTCGCACGCGACCGCGCAAAAACGCCCGCCGCCGTCGCCGCCGCGTCGCGTCGCGTCCGCGCGCAATAAAACAATAACGTTAATTGGCTTAATGGCTCCGCTCCTTTTCCGGCCAGGGAATGCGCGCGTTGTTTATGCATTGATTATACAGGGAGCTCCTAAAAGCCTTTTGCTCGACCGCCGCGAGAACTTGGGGCGCCCGTGACGTGCAGTTGCTTTCTTTGCGCCGGCGCGCGTCTCCTCGCGGAGGAAAAGGAAAACTTTTATTTGGAACGTCATGCGAAGGCGGCTTTTTAATTGTGGAAATTTATTGTTGCATACAGATGCGAAGCAGAAAAGGATTAGGGTAGACCGTAATTTGAATACTCGCCGTCACAAATCAATGTGTTTTTACTCACCTCTGTGGCCTCCGTGGTTGTTTATTAAACAAACGCAATGTGTTCAAAATATATTTCAATCTGTAATATGTGGCGTGGCATTCATGGAAACAGGATTTAATGTTCCAACACGTTAGTGCCGAAGGGAAAAAGATATTGTATTTGGTGGAAAAAACAGCAACTTTTCCATGTGGTTCCTGTGAATAAGGGTAAGTGGAGCTTTGAAATAAAATTACTTTTCGACATTGATGAATATCTTGCCCAAGTCTCACCGCACACAAAGATATAATTCAATATAATTTGATACAAAGTGCTTCGCGACTCATGGCAACATAATGAACTTGAGACAATATTACCTATCCTTACATATACTTTCACAAACTTGGAACTATACAATATACTGCTATTCCCTCTTCATAGCGTAATACAAAAGTCTTTCACTAATATAAACAATATAATTTTTTAATTTCAATGATAATTTTGTATCGTCTCGATTGCCGTTTGTCTTGATCTATAGTGTCGACAAAAAACTCAATATTCATCATGAAAAATTAATACTCGAGGCAGTTAATACGAAAATAACAAATAGTGTGTCCCTCTTTTTGTAAAGACTTATTACAGGACAGAACAGATAAAAATATTTTCATAAACAACCCATGAAGATATATTTCTCTGTCATGCAATAAAAGCTTGACATGAAAGCATTGGCATGACTGAACAAATATAAATACTCGAACAACTCTAGTCCCACGCAATAAAAGAAAGATTAACACACCGTTTTCATTCAGTCCTTCAATTGGCCCATCGCATCTCATTTCAGCATCGAAACCTTCGTCTCTTCCAACCCTACGAATCCGATCCTACCGTTGAAAGTCATGCCAATGGAATGGTCAATACACCGTCGTGTTCCTTCCTTACGAACTCTCGCTCTTCATCTCCAATTATTTCATAATTTAACACGTTTTATACTAACAAATAATGTTTATATTTGTGGAAAATAAAACTTAAGGTACTGTATAAAACGATTGTCACAATTATACAATTATACATTGTGTATATATATATTCCTGGGGTAATTTAGAAACGTATAGTACATACAATATACCAGAGAATGTATCCTTCAGAATCCTGAAAGCCAACAAAGCTGAACAATGTAAAATAATATACTGGAAATAAAAAATCAAGCACAGTTGAAAAAATGTACACGACATTATTTCATGATCTGCCTTTGAAGAACAGATTTCAATAAAGAAAAAATCTGTCTTCAATATTGTTATTGTAGAAAGACGTCAAAAACAATTCGACCTTTCTCAATTTTTCAAAAATAAACTGTGGGCGAATGTGATGCTTGTTTAAGCTATTCGAGGACAAAGTTTAATGGGACCCATTTTGAAAATGTAAAATAAGGCTTAAGTACCCCCATAAATAAGTACCCCAAAAATCAAAATATGTTTCACCCTAGTAGGACGTGGAGGTTGCTCAGATCGATCGGGGAATAGCAATTTTGAAGAAATTGACGTTTTGCGGTGATAGCGTTACCCACATACAGACGAACTGATGGACGGACGGACAGAGACACAAAAGGACGTTGAGCCATCAGCCAAGTTTTCGGTGCCAAGGAGACTCAAAACATGAATTCTGACTACACAACGTGATAGAGACAGCAAGTTTCTAAAATATACGTACAGTATTTATCCATGGGTAAAGTACCTGGGCCACGCAATAAGATTTATTTATCGGAAAATGGCCGTTTTGCGGTGCTGGGTTATAATAATTCCTTCTTACGAAGTAAGGCGAGTAAGTAAAAATGTACGTTCCAAGAGAATTTCTTTCTCCTCAGCGTCTTAAATTACGCGTAAACCGGCTGCTGAAATTGGGGCGAAAGTACACCGGTATTGGGAAAGCAGTTCTAAGGTTTCATTTTCACTGCATAAAAATTACACTGGCAAAACAAATTTATGATTAACACATTCAATGTACACGTAACATATTAGTGAAAAACAAGTCTTCCCTTTCTGTCGACGACCTATTTGAATAGTACTCTCAAAAATTATTTTTTTTATATTTGATTATAACGATATTCGACATTTGGAAAATTGACTTATCAGATAAGCATATTATCTATTACCGATGAATATGATAATTTCCCACATATTATAATTTTCTGCACTCCGTAAATGTAACGTTGTGTTTGAGGGAGTGAAAGACAAACTTGGGAGTTTTAGAACATTATTACTTGTGGTTTAAAATTGTACTACAAAAAAGAATATTTTTCGACGATGACGCCATTATCAGCCATAAAAAACATACAATTGATCACGCCGCTCCGATATTACTGGACTGGATGTGATATTGGAACGATATCTGGTGGTACAATTTCAAGACATTCCATGCGAAAGTGGCGTATTATTAAATATATACTGCGCTTAGCGAGGTTATGGACACGGGGAGTGCTTTAGTCATAGAAATTATAGACACTAGGAACGCTTTAGTCATAAAAGAATTATATACGCAAAATTCCAACATCACATGGTCGACTACTCTAAAATATATACAGTGCGCCCGGATAACCCTGCACAAAGGCACCTTGGTGCTTGCAACAAAAATTATGTTGTATAGCTGCGTGAACAAAAGGAAACGTAAATACCGCACTCACCACAATCATAACAGATGCTGGAAGTGATGTCCCCTTCATTTGTTTCCCAGCGATCTGTTTGCTACTAACACCACTGCCAGTTTTAATAGGAGGCCCTGACTCGAACCTGTGGGGAGACTTTGCTGGCCCACTACAGATTTTGTGCGGAGTTTTTGGGACAAAAAAATGAGGATTCGCAACGAGCGTCAAGTTTCACGAGCATCAAGTTTCACTTTGTGATTTCTAATTTTACCGGAGTAAATACATCGAAGGGAGTGACTCGAGTAATACCTTTCTAGAATAAATATGAATGGAATACCGTTGTAATGGAGGATTCAGGAAATTTGGTACTCCAAAGCCAATCATATTGCTGGAGAAACTATTGTGTAAAACAACAAAACTCAGAACAGAACTCAGAACAGAAAAATGCTGCCTGATCACGGTTATTGAAATTCAATCTAATCGAAAATGCGAGGTCGTCATCATAACCAGTATATTATTGTGTCACACTTGGCTTTAAAGTTAAGATTTTGTCTCACTTATCTTTATTAGAAGTTACACTGAACTAGAATCTCTGGTTTCTAGCTAATCTCTATTTGGCAGCCCTGAAATATTAACACACTTAATGGTAGTCTTTTGAATATCATAAAACGTCAAAGTACATGCGAGATCCCAGAATTCTTAAAAAAATAATTGAACTTGCGAGAATTTGAGGTAAATTAAATTCCTCCAAAATCCCGGTGGCGGTGAGAGAACTACTTTTCAAAAAAAAAGCAAAGAGACAAAAACAAAAAGCTTTGTTTAAATTCCACAAGGCGACGTGAAGCGCTGACGCTCTGATGCTCCAGGAGGACTCGGCTGTTCCCGTTACGGCGTCAGCTGCTGGGGCTCGCGGTGGCGGCGGCGCTGCGGCCTTGGCCGGCGCGGGTGACGTAATGCTATTTTCTGGACGGGAGTGAGTGAACTCCGCCGAGGCACTGCACGCCGACTCGGCCTCGCCAACGCCCGCGCACCCCTGCCCCGCCTCCTCCTTTCCGCCTTACTCCCCTCACCTCCTCTCCTCTGTCC
>BOPP01000025.1:9238806-9259690 GCA_017312745.1 Gryllus bimaculatus
AGAGAGATCAGTAAAACCCCCCAAAAAAAAAAAAAAAAAAAAACAAAAACAAAAAATAAAATTTACCCGGGGGGTTTTTTTTTTTTCCCCCCACCCAAAAACCAGAAAAAAACCGACAAAAAATTAAATTGGGACTTAATAAAACAATATAAACATTTTTTTAAGATTTTTTCCTAAAAACTTACATGGAAGGTTGCTCCTACCTAATCTTCCTTTTTTCGCAAGCAATATAACGGCATGTCCTTTACGTGTTCCACAACCAGAATCAGCTTACATACCTTGTGACATCACAAAAACAGAACAAACAATTCATTAGTGGTTAATAAACATAAAATTTATTTACATAAATTCGAAAATATTTCCCGCTAAACTACAGTCTAGTTTTCACCAAACGAGTATTACGCAAATACCAATTTTGTCCCGCCTTTAAATTTTATTGCGTTTTAACAAACTCTCTAGATTTTGTTTCGCATGTTTTCCCTAAAACAAGGTTTCCAACCGCAGGGCAGGAAAGGAAATGTACCATTAGAGCAAAGCAAACAAATTTTCAATATAAAACGCGGCCTGAAAACACCCGAATTCCGCGCCGCGGGGCCTTCCGAAGTCAGATTTTTATGTTTCGTCGCGGAGTCGCGTGCTGGACGCGGGCACTTGTTGGTTTCAGACTTTGGAGGAGCAGCCTCAGGGCTGTTCTAGGGCACGGGACGGCGCATCCCTGCGGAGATTGGCCTCGTAAAGCGGTGTATGCAGAAAATTAAAAAGCGCACGCAACTGCGCGGGCGGCGGAAGGCGAGCGAAAAAAGGCGCGCGCAAAAAGATGCGGGGCTTTCCTGGCGCGAGAAGCCCTCTTTGCGGCGTCCGGGGCGGCGCCCCACGCCGGCGCGCAAGACGCCGCAAGGCGCGGGAGACAGCGCGCGCCTGCTGCAAGGCGGCCGTGGCGAATGGCAGAAACGAATGAATAGTGAAGTTTTTAGTCCGTCGACCGTCCTTCACCTAGTCCGTCCGATCCGTCTTCACCTAGTCCGTGGCCGTCTTACCTACGTCCCGTCGACGCGTCTTCACCATAGTCGACGACCGTCCTTTTCACTAGTCGACGACCGTCTTCAACCTAGTCGTCGGGACCGTCTTCACCTAGTCCGTCGACGGTCTTCACCTAGTCCGACGACGTCTTCCAACTAGTCCCGTCGACCGTCTTCGCCTAGGTCCTGACGACCGTCTCACCCAGTCCGTCGACGCGTCCCTTCACCTAGTCCGTCGACCGTCTTCACCTAGTACGACGACCGTCTTCCACCTAGTCCGACGACCGTCTCACCTAGTCCGACGACCGTCTTCACCTAGTCCGTCCGACCGTCTTCAAACCCTAGTCCGACGACCGTCTTTCACCTAGTCCGTCGGCCCGTCTTACCTAGTCCGTCGGCCGTTTCACCTTAGTTCAGCTCGTTTCGTCTTCAACTAGTCAGTGTCCGTCTTCACGTAGTCAGTCCGTCCGTCTTCACCCTAGTCCGTGCGTCCGTCTTCACCTAGTCCGTCGACCGTCTCACCCTAGTCCGTCGACCGTCTTCACAACTAGTCCGTCGGCGTCTTCACCTAGTCGTCGGCCGTCTCACCTAATATTAAAGTAATATTAATAATAAATAATAATAATAATAATATAAATTAATAATAATAAATAATAATACAAAATGGCTACTGAATATAGTAAGGCAAAAAATACTGCAAAAAATTAAACAAAAAATGGTTTTTCAAACGGTAGCTAGCCACACTTTCCAAAAATTGAAGTCTCTTGTATAACACGGCAAATAAATTAAAATATATTTGCAAATCAGCCTTCATGACTTACTGTAATAACACCGGCGTGTGCAGTCTAAACACAGGGGAGGCAACCAATTTCTGGGCCACTTTGATGGAACAGATGCTTCCGAGCATGTCAACGGCTATGAATATAAGCCCATTGTCTGTACACCTCGGAACGTTTCACGTCTTAAAGCGCGAAGCACCACCATCTCCAATAGAAATAACCATTGGCTGACTCCAGTGGGAGAGACAAGGCTTTCCCCTCCAAAGGTCTAGAGGTTTTGTTGTTACCTTCCTTATTTGGCAAAAATTGAATTTAATTATTTATTTATGTAAATTATGTAATTATTTTAAAAATAAAGTTGTATAAATATATATATAATATATATATCACATGCTACAAAATGAGTATTACAATACAATAACATATTTGTTTATACAAAATATATGATGTCCCTAGCCAAAAAGATAAGTTTGGATCCCCCCTGGAATAAACACGGATTACATTACTAATGACCAATGGCTTTTCACGCGTTAGAAACGCAAAAATCAATCAATTGCAACTGCTTAATTTCCCACAGCACAGAAACAACTGTTAATCTTCTCCCATGAACAGCAGGAGACCGATCAAAGAGCTTCGATTATAAGAGATTTTCAGAGAACAAAGAGTGAGTAGATCTACAATTTCTGTTCTATTTAAGGAGCTCTGCTAGTAGAAATCTGATCTGGGAACCTCACAGAGACAAATAGGAACAACCAAAGGCATTAATTGAGATGGTCGAAAAGTGTTGACGGAACGACTTGAACAAACTGACCAGGTGAATGTCGGGATAACCCGAAAGACAAACGGAGAATCAGAGGAACACTCAGGCGATGGACAAATCGGGTAGAAGGAACAGTTCCAGATGTAACTATCGATACTATAATTGTAGAAACAATCAGATTAGCCTCACAAGACCGACGATAAAATGCGACAAGATGAGAAAACATGGATAAGAAATCTAACTTCGTGGATAGCTTACTTACTTTTTAAAAACTTTTGCGTTACTACTTCACACTTTTTTTATACATTTATCTAGCTTTGAAATATAGAATTCTACTACAATTGACTCATAACTGGCTATAAGACACTAAAACGGTGTTCGTTTGCTGTACGAAATCGTGAATATCAACCGCGCATACGCCGGGCAATCAAATAGCTTTCAATCATTTCGCAGAGGGAAGCGCCAATATTTCGTAGCTTATTATTTGACGATTGGTTTGCAAATGCTTACATGGAGGCAGAGGTACAACGCCGTACTTTCGTGATTTTAACACGAATTAGCGCCCTAAGAAACTATAAAACACTTCCATAAGTGCAAATGAATAACTTCAATTAGCAATCTTTTGTCCGTTCTTTATAAAAACAATACGGAAAAGGCATAACAAATGTTTTATAGATAAATACGCATCGTGGCTTAGGAATGCATCAAATTTTATAACCACGAATCATTGAAGGATTGCTTCAAGTACTTTTCAAAATCATATGATGTGAGTAATGATGGCTAGTTCCACTTTAGCCTTTTTGTTGTGTGGTCCGAAGGCTAAAAACGATTGTAAACTAGCGGTTAATTCCATCATTGAAATATTGGGAACACCTATTGAAATAAAATTAAGAAAACAAGGGTAAGACGAAATACAATTAAGAAAACAAGAATAAGGCGAGAATGAAAAAGAAGGTTTTTCCTTTGGAAACTTCATTCGTGGATACCCTATTCTGAAGTTGTCTTCTACACATTTCACATAACTGGAAAATACATAGAGTGGCGTAAGAGGAAAATAAAAAATAAAGAAAAAGTAATCGCAAGGACAAAAAATTTAAAAAAAAATCAGTCCGGACGTTAATGCTTCTGCGGACCTACATAAAACACAAAGTGGCATAGAAAAATTACTAGAATATATGGCGTTATGGAATCATTTTATAATGCTAAACAATTAACTTCAATATTTTGAAAAATATATCATGACACTAGAGACCAGTATCAACATACTGATCATTGCAATGCATGCTAAATCTACATACGACTTCTATTATATTGGTAGGTATATAAAGGGAATTTGCAAGTTGCCAGAAATCCTATTGGACAGTGTCACTGACGAAGCCCAAGAAGGAAGAAACAAGAAACAACAGAAATGTTCAGTGGAACTAATTAACAGGAAACCATAAAGAGATGGCACTAACAGCTGAACTGAAACAATTGCATATGTTGTTTAGAAACAATAGTTGTTTAGAGAGATAAAATACAAGAATAAGAAATGAACTAGATGAAGAATCTGGAAAAAGAAACCCAACACCCGTTGGTTTTTTGATTGATCTGTGGATTCCGTGCTTGTCAACTGTAAGGTCCAGTAGCCCTCGTGCGTGTGTGCGTGTTGGATTGCGAATGAATTTTCTCAATGGAAGAGAGATGCGGCACGATCCTACCGTCGATGCAGTGCTTCCTCAACGGAGATACTCTTCCGCACCACACGGGCCGTCCCAGCGAGACAAGGCTCTAAGTTTTCCGACCGTCTCCCGATAATTCTTGTGGTAGAAGTAGTTGCTTGTAAGCGTAGATGTGTGTAAGTAAGGGATGAGGATAGGAAAGGAAGAGGTTTTCAGGGGTAAAAAAAAAAAATATCCCCCGGCCGGGCACCCCGTTCGTGGCCATTTGGAGCGTACTGCTCCGGGCATTCGCCTGGTGATGACAGGTAAAACGAAAGAAAACTACGATGAAGCAGCTCGCCACTAGAATTTTTTTGCTCACAGTCAGCAGTTTGAATTCGACCTAGCTGTGTAACTAGGGACGAACAACCCTGCCTCCGCGACCAACCGCGCGTGAAACCTTAGGACTGCGTCAGAGACCCACTGCAGTGCATCAATTGTGTCCTGAGCCACCAAAGTGGGTACGAACTCCCGTGGGAGCGGTTTTGCGAGAGGCAGGGAAGGAGCGGGGAAGGACGGCGTGAACGTGTGGAATTGTTGCGGCGGCGCTGCAGGTGCCGGGGCTTCGGCAATAGACGGCAGCGGGCGCGCGGGCGAATCGCTCTCGGGTGGTGGGTCGGAGGGAGGGGGACCGCTGCCGCACCGCAGTTTTACGAGCGCCGTCCACGGTATGAATGTGATTGGCGCGCGGTGGCTGCGCGGCCCCCGGGGAGCAAGAAATATCGACGAGGCGTCCTGCCATCGCGACGGATTAATAGAAAAGGCGCGAGCACAGCGTTGGCTTGGCACAGGCCGACGTGTAGTCAGTTGCTGGGTTTCGGCAGCAATGGTCTTTCTCTGCCACAGAAATCAGGAATTACAGTTTTCAAAAAAGAACTAATCAACTTTTCTTATTATCTACGATGAAAGTGACGTGATGACGAACATGACAACACATTTTTTACGCAATTTATGATTTTATTAATGATGTTCCAATTGGTCTTTTTTTACACATATTGAATATTCTGGGTAGCATTGATTCGAACATATGCATTGACAAAAATTAGATGTCATTCCTCTTTCCTTCCTTAATACATTCGCAATAAGGAAGAATTTTAACAAAAGGACTTTGGAAAGATAATTTTTTTTTGGGCGTTATATAAAATATTATTTATTTAATCCGCTGACAAAATTGTTTGCATAACATATTACGAATCATGCGTATAAAGCTAATTCTTCCCTCTAACGAGAGATTTTTTTTAATTTACATTCTCCGGCCTTATTTTTGTTAGTAGTAAAAAGAAAGTTATTGTAGTCGTGTGTAAGAAATCAGTGATTTCTTGAAAAAAAAAGGATTTATTGTCCTACTCTGGAAGAAAAGTAATAAATCATGTTGGGATGCTTAGTAAATTATTATCAACTACAACCTGTGCAGTTAGAATCCATTTTGATGCTATAATATGAATTCTAGCTAAAATACCGCGTTGCCTATCATAAGCAAACCTATTGAAAGAGGAATAAATTATTTTATACAAATCACGTTTATAGAAATATTATTTCTTTTAAATGTAATTGGTTCAAATTTTAATTAATAACATATTTTTCATTTATTTTATTTTCAGTACATTGCAGTTATATTCATTTTTAACTTTTGCACTGCTACTCACTATTGCGAATCTATAACATACGCAGTTGGAGTTGCACCTCTAGTGTTAACTGGCCTCTGCGGAATATTATTACGAACACTGCTCTCAGCACTGATAAAAATAATAGTAATGTTCCATTTTAAACAATATTTTAATTCAAATGTTTTATTTTTTTAAAATTTGTGGTTGAATTAACTTTAACCAGCTTTCGCAAGGAGAATGGCGACAATCCGAAAAAATATTTCCGTAAAAATTTCGAATCATTACAGTACTTACAGTAATCCATGTCGGTTTACTTTTATTAAAATACTAGTGGACCAGCAAGTGCTTTCTAATTGAAATGTATAACACTTTACATGCTACTGGTCACGTGATTGCTAACACTACGTTTACGCTACGGCTCCGCAAAACTTCAATAGACGAAAGACTTCTTCGCGAGTGATGTTCCGTATCTCTCTTCGTCTTTCCAATCTCGACCCTCCATCTCATCCTCTCTTTCTCTGACGCACTGTTCGTTGTTTGTTTCTCTTTCTGCGTCTCTATTCCGTAGACAGACCTATTCACGTGCTTGAGTCGGCATAACAATCATCAACTCGCATTCAACGTGCGTAGGCATTCCCCATCAAACTATCCTATATTTTTCCTGAAAGTCAGAAGCAAGAAAGTTGACAAAGTTTTATTGCAATCGGATGAACGGTACAGTAGCGCATAAGTAGTAACAAACAAACAACACTGTCTATTTTTATGGTATTAGATATTACGTCATTTTCCTTTAGCTGTTTTTTAATACTGTACGTATTTTATACGTCGACAACTTCCTATGAAATTAAGTTTTAATCCTACCTAATCCAATGCTGTACTTGTTTATACTGTTGTTCGGTTGCAGAAAAAAGCGCAGGAGAACTTTTCATAACCTCCTAGCATGCCTTCCTTGGCGCAGCCGCTGCTCCTTGGGGGGGGGGTCGAGGGGGAGAGTGTGGGGGGCGCGGGGTCAGCCGGGGGCGCACGTGCCCTGAGTACGGGCGCGTATATCTGGAGATTTCAAATTTTCTGTTAACTTGGCGAGGTTGGCTACGTGCCTGCCTCCGCGCCGCTCGGCCTTGTTAGGTGCCCCGCGGCCGTTCTCGCTCCTTCAGATTTTTAAACGCGCGCCGCGAGACGGAGTCGGAGGTGGAATGGACTAGCCGGGGCGAAGGAATGGAGCGAGATGACTGTATGGAATCGGGAGTGATTAATAGCATCGCGAAGCCGGGCTGAAGAGACGAGACGCGAAAGGCTGGAGGGCTGTCAGCTGCCTAGGCTCGAGGTCGCGGTTCGATATCCAGACTCCGGACAATGGTATGTTTTAGGGTTGCCTTACGTGTTATTCCTACAACGTTCACTATTGTTAAACATCACAGCGATCGCCCTTGTGACCCGATTTAAAGAGTCACTATAAAAAAGAGGATGTTGAAAATGGTGTGCTTTCGAACACGCGATAAAGAGGCTCCTGAGATGGAAAGTTGGTATTGAACACTGGTAGCAGATTTCGAGTGTGCAAAAGTCAAAGACTTTTTTATATGGTATCAGCGAAACTCACAATAGACGGGAAATTAATCACATTGGCTTACCAGTGCAAGCTAGCGTCGAAATCCGAGCAAGATGTTGCGCGGAGAAGTGAAGGATGACGCAAGGTGGGTGGTAGAGCTTAAACCAGGCTTGTAACCACGTTGGGGCCTGGTAATGGGAGCGATTGACGTTGGAGTAGTCTTAGACCGGAAAGGGGTAAAAGAACCGTCCACGCAAGAGTTGCTGAAACGTGATTAAAACAAGGCAAGCCAGAACGATGGGGGGCGGGGGGGTGACGCTAAGGTGTAGGAGACAAGTTAACGGGGAAGCTGAGAGTGGGTCTGTGTGGTATGGCGGGTGGCGGCGGGAGAACGTCAGAAACGCACAGAGGCCGAGCACACAACACAGTTTATTGGTGGGGCGGTGGGAGACGGGTAGTAAGTGGCGGCGAAGCGTATTGTGTTACGGTTTTTTTGGCGTGTGGCTTTGCCCGCTCGCACACAATTTGTTCCACCGGGCACGCCACTTTTCCCACGGTGCTGCTAGTGAAATGGGGCCGTACACAATAAGCAGGCACTCCAGATGCATACCCTGTAAATCTTTCTTCAGCCGCCGAGTGAACGCTCAAGGAAGCAGGCGCGCGTGGGTATTGAAAGTATTTGAAGCGCGACGAAGGTTTAGCTTTCTGGATGTAACAGCACGCACTGCACCGCGACGAGTCTTAACTTCGTTTCAAAACAGTAAGCCGGAGGAATAGCACAATACAACGGTCACCAGTTTTATCGGTTTGGGCTCGTTGTTTAAAGACATTAATTTAAATTTATAATGGTTTTGCTTTAATATCTTTCAAGCTTCTATACACATTGCGTCATTGTTTATTTTTTCATAGTTTAATCCGATCATCATCAAAATCAATCAAGTTTCCCTTTCATTTGACATTGCCTCAAATTCGATTCTCATCAATATTCGTTAATCGGATAAAATCCATATGAATATAAGTTTTTTCATTGATTCGCCCAATGAACCATTATTAACCAGCATTAGCTCATTCAGGCGTCGTTCAACAGTATATCAGAACGTACATACATTTCAAACGCTTGTATATTTTTCCATCGACGCCGTAATTAGATTCTTACGGCCTAAGATCCTGGAATTTTGTTTCTCGTTACCATATGTAATATTGTCCGTATTTGTTTGCTTATTTTTCTTTCGTTTAATTCAGAATAATATTTACCCGATAACTGAGTTGCATTCTCACTGTAAGCAGAGTAACCTTATTACTGTCTCAGAAATATACAACGGAAAGTGTTTTAATTTGGTCGACATTTATTTATTTTGAATCAAATTAACCAAAAACCAATTGTTTTTTTACCTATGCAGTCACCAGCATTAACCTCGTGGCGCTGTGGTTACGGCCGTAGTTCGGCCATCGCAGCTGGCATTCCGTTATTCTCACTCTGTCTCAACACCTGGACGCATTATTTTTCTTATTAGTTAACTTTACTCGAATGAATTAATGAAATTCAGTTTCTGGAAGAGTTCGTTTAAGTGAACAATATAATCATTCTAGGTGATCTTTCACTTTTAGAAAATTCTAAGAAAAAAGAACCTATAAGGAGAAAATATGTTTTTTATTATGACGGTCTGTTAATCGAAAACTTAGCGGCATATCGAGTTCAAAAGCCTAACCTCCTTGGATACGATAAATTAATTTTTATTGTTATTATTTTTCTTATCAGTTTGATCTCTGGAACATCGGGAATATAGAGACATTCAAAATGCACTGTAATGTCATATAGTCTAAGTCATCAGTGTTTTATACCTGAATAGACTGTTTCCTATTTTCTACAGGATTACTGAAATTGGTGAATAAGCAATGATCTAGCGGAATTAGTTCGCCGATCCATCGTCAATCTTCAATTTTATTAACGCACTTGCACTGTAATTCACGTCGTAAGAAATAAGAAATTAAAGAGTCTAACTGGTGGCTTGCCAAGTGCGGTAAGCAAGGAATTTATTTCAATTAAACGCAATTTTTTTTGTGTATCTATAAGCAGAAAATGAGGAGGATCATTATTAATAATTTATATACACAATTAATTGGAGATCCTAACGTAAGAAAATGTGACACGCACACAGTAAAAGATGAATTAGGGGCTTGAGCTTCAATAGTTTTTATCTACAAATTGCACTAATTCATGTCTCTTGTTTCTTGTCGTTCGAATACACGTTTTTTCAATTGTTACAGGTAAGATACAGAAACATAATTTCCGGTTACGCAAAAACTATTTCTGAAAAATTAAAAGACCTTATGCGAGACTATGTTTGTAGAGGCAACTATGATGTAACAGCTAATAAAACTGTCTCTGCTGTGAAACCATCCACCTAAACATATTAGAAATACGTTGAAATTCAATTCATCCGATCTAATGAAATTTAAGATAAATTCATAAGAAGACAAAATCGCGAGTAACTTGTGGTGCGAATATAGAGAGATAGTCATAGACATGTTTTTTTGTGTAAAAAACCGATGGAATGGTATTCAGAAGCCTATTGCTACTGAGGCTATAGTAAAATTAAGATTGATAAGAACCAACACGTTTCAGTTTAATATTTTTAAAAACTTATCAATCAATAAACATTCAACATTAAGTTACATATATTTTTCAAAATTAAAACAATAAAATTTTTTCAATATAACCCTCCATTTTACCCACTTTTAAGCTTGTACCTAAGAAGATTGAATTATTATCATGACGCTTGGTATTTCAGTTTCTCTGTTTTTTATTTATATTTTTCTCCGCTCAGCTTCGAGATTTTTTGCTCTTGAATCTCTTTTCCGAAAGCCTGAATTAGAAGAGATGGCACCTGACAGGCCGGTGAAGAAACCCTTATTGGACAATCTGGGGTCTGTCCCGCAAGATTCTGCGCGAGAGGATAGAATAGCCCATGTAAACGTGGCCAGAGAACCTGGCCTGTTGTCTCTGACCGGAGTTTCAAGCATTCGGTTCCGGGATTTGTGGAGTTTTCAAATCGAGCTATATGAATATGTTGATAGCTGAGACAAAATATAAAGCCGCTGTGTGGGGAGGATTTCGAACAATCGGCTTGCTATAGATATAGAGGTCTCTCACCGGCTTTTTCCCACTTGGGGGCGGTGATCTGGGGGCGGGGTTAAGCGCAAGAAGAGGAGGCAGCTAACTCGTAGGTTTTATAGTGTCTTACTATCCACATCTTAACCATCCATTGGAAAGGAATAACTATCGCTACATCTCAGGATAACAATTTACTACGCTAACGGGACTAACCAATAGGAGCTGGGCTCGACCTTTATCAATGCATCCATCCATTGCAAGTGAGTCGCAACGGATAATGACCGCAAGGTCGTCGCACTTGTTACACTCTGCCCCCCCTCGATCAACCCGCTCCTCCCCGCCCCCCCCCCGCTTATTGTTTTTGTTATGTTTTTTCAACGAACATAAAAACTATATAATCAAAGTAATGCGATGGTATGATTGTTTTGACAAAAATGTTTGCCATCACAAGGCCCTAAGCAGCTCGTGGGCGAATCGAGCCTTCGAGCTCCGAATATTAGGGAACCGCCAGGCCTTTGAACTCTCCATCAAAATCGGAGATAAAGCTGGAGGGTGTAAGATAAGATTATGCTTGTATTGCGAGAACAGCTGGCTGGTAAGAAACTTGCCAATTCGCACATAAAAATTGCTAATTCTTGAGAAATTCGGCAAGTACTTCTTGTAAACGTTTAATTTTCATAAATGAATCCAATACAGAACGCCTAAAGAAAGCGTGACCAAACGGCGCTGACTTTTGCAACATGTATCAAAAAAGCAGATGTGATATTCCTTGTAACCAAAATTTTTTTTTTTTCATTGAAATTCCATTCTAATAGCAATAGGACAAAAGTATCAAAAGTTCTAGAAAAGGAGCATAGTTTTAAAATTTAGAACGGTAAAATTATATACAATAGCAAAATATAAAATTACTATTATATTTATTTAAAATTATTGAAATTCAGCTGCAAACTATTTCTATATTAAGACATATCATACTCTACTACACACTCTCTATATTCACAGCGATACCCGTACAAAAGGCACGTATCTTTCGAGATCGAGCGAGCATCTGAAGGCCTAGATTCGCGTGCGCATCCACTGACCAATCAGAGGCTCCATTTCAACAAGTCTTGAGGAACCATGAAACATGCGTCCCGGCCCCTTGAGCGGTGCCCAGCCAGTAGAAGATTCCCCCCGACGGTAGGGTCGGCGCCGGATCTCGCCATCCACCTGGAGAAGGACACTGCCACCTTACACATCAAACATGTACTAACACCTTCCGGGACTAACGACCCTAGTAGTTGACGTTCGAATCACTACAATCAGGCAATCGTTGTCTGGGAGCCCAAAGGCCCTGGGCAGCGAGCGCGCATACGGTTCACTGGTGGCGGCGGCTGGAGAAGCGACACTGCCACCTTACACTGCAAAACATGTACTACACTTTCCGGGACTAACGCTAGTAGTAAGCCATTCCGAATCACTAATAATTTGGCAATTGTTGTCTGGGAGCTGAAAGGCCTGGCAGAGCAGCGTGAGTGAATGGTGGTGTCGTTGGCACTGCGGTTCATTCGCCTCCGTGCGGCGGCTGGAGAAGGACCGCAGACCCCTCCCCCTCAAAACCATGCTACTACTACTGTAGGGAACTAAATACCTAGTAGTTGAACGTTTCCGGAATCACATACACAGGCAATCACTATCGTATGGGAGCTGAAAGGTCTGACACAGCGCAGGTGAGGTGATGGGTGCTGTCGAGTTTCCATTCGCTCCGGTGGCGCGGCTGTTGCGCACCCAGCAGGCTCGCACGCGGACCGCCGCAAAAACGCCCGCCCGCCGTCGCCGCCGCGTCGCGTCCGCGTCTCGCGCCGCCAATAAAACAATACCGTTTACTTGCTAATATTCCGCCCTTTCCGCAGGGAATGCGCGCGTTGTTTATGCATTGATTATACAGGAGCTCCTAAAAGCTTTCTCGACCGCCGCGAGAACTTGGGGCGCCGTGACGTGCAAGTTTGCTTTCCCTTTTGACGCCGGCGCGCGTCTCCTCGCGGAGAAAAGGAAAACTTTTATTTTTGGAACGTCTGCGAAGGCGGATATATATATATAGAAATTTATTGTTTGCATACAGATTGCGAAGCAGAAAGGAATTAGGGTCGACCCGTAATTTGAATACTCGCGTCACAAAAATATGTGTTTTTACTCACCTCTGTGGCCTCCGTGGTTGTTTATTAAAATAACGCAATGTGTTCAAATATATTCAATCTGTAATATGTGGGCGTGGCATTCAATGAAACAGGAATTTAATGTTCCACAACACGTTAGCCCAGCCGAAAGGGAAAAAGATATTGTATTTGGGGAAACACCAGCAACCTTTTTACCCCATGTCGTTCCTGTGAATAAGGGTAAGTGGAGCTTGAAAATTAAAATTATTTTCGACATTGATGATATCTTGCCCAAGTATACAGCACATATTATATAATTTGATACAAAGTGCTTCGCGCTCATGCAACATACTGAACTTGAAGACAATATTAACCCAACCTTCCTTAACTATCTTTTCACAAACTTGAACTATACAATATACTGCTATTGCTTCTTCATAGCGTAATACAAAAGTCTCTCACTTATATAAAAATATAATTTTTTTACTTTACCAATGAAATTTTTTTGTTTTTATCGTCCTCGATTGCCCGTTTGTTCTTCGATCTATAGTCTGTAGGACAAAACTCAATATTCATCATGAAATTAATACTCGGGCCGTTAAACCGAAAATAACAATAGTGTGTCCCTCTTTTGTAAAGACCTATTACAGGACAGAACAGAATAAAAAATTTTCATAAACAACCCCAAGAAAGATATAATTAATAATATGATAAACACATAACAAAGCTGAATCGAAAGCATTGCATGACCTGAACACAATATAAAATACTCGAACAACTCTGTCACGCATAAAAGAAAGATTAACACACCGTTTTCATTCATCCTTCAATGGCCCATCGCATCCTCATTTCAGCATGCAACTTCATCTCTTCCAACCCTACGAAATCCGATCCTACGTTGAAAGTCATTGCCAATTGGAATTGGTCCAATCCACCGATAGATTATATAGATATACCCTGCGCTCTTTCATCTCCAATTATTTCATAATTTAACCCGTTTTTATAGCTAAAAATATGTTTATATTTGTGGAAAAAACTTAAGGTACTGGTAATAAAACGATTGTCACAATTATACAATTCTACCATTGTATATATTATATATATATATATATAATACCTGTGTGTGTATTCCTGGGGTAGAATTTAGGAAAACGTATAGTAACATACAATATACGCAGAGAATGTATCCTTCAGAAATCCCTGAAGCCAAACAAAGCTGAACAATGTAAAATAATATACTGGAAATAACAAAATTCAAGCACAGTTTGAAAAAAATGTACACGACATTATTTCATGATCTGCCTTTGAAGAACAGATTCATAAAGAAAAAATCTGTCTTTCAATATTGTTATTGTAGAAAGACGTAAAATACAATTCACCTTTCTCAAATTTTTCAAAATAAACTGTGGGCGATGTGATGCTTGTTTAAGCTATTCGAGGACAAAGTTTAATGGGACCTTTTTGAAAATGTAAAATAACGCGCCTTTAAGTACCCCCCATAAATAAGTCCCAAAATCAAAATATGTATTCAACCCCTAGTAGGGAACGTGGAGGTTGCCTCAGATCGATGCGGAGGATAGCAAATTTTGAAGAAATTGACGTTTTCGCGGTGATAGCGTTACTCACATACCAGACGGGAAACTGATGGACGGACGGACAGAGACCACAAAAGGACGTTGAGCCATCAGCCAAGTTCTTCGCGTGCCGGAGACTCAAAACCATGAATTCGATACACAATGTGAATAGAGACAGCATTTTCTAAAATATACATACAATATTTATCCATGGATAAAGTACTGGGCCGCAATAAGATTTATTTATCGGAAAAATGGCCGTTTTGGCGGTGCTCGGTTATAATAATTACCTTCTTACGAAGTAAGGGGCGGTAAGTAAAAATGTACGTTCCAAGAGAATTTCTTTCTCCTCAGCGTCTTCAAATACGCGGTAAACCGGCTGCTGAAATTGGGGCGAAAGTTACACCGGTATTGGAAAGCAGTTCTAAGGTTTCATTTCATGCACTAAAATTACACTGGCACAACAAATTTATGATTAACACATTCAATGTAACACGTAACATATTTAGTCGAAAAACAAGTCTTCTTTTCTGTCGACGACCTAATTTGAATAGTAACTCTCAAAATTAATTTTTTTTTATATTTGATTATAAGATATCTCGGGACATTTGGAAAATTGACTTATCAAGATACAGCATTAATCTATTACCCGATGAATATGATAATTTCCCACATATTAATAATTTTCTTGCTACTCCGTACAATGTAACGTTGTGTTTTGAGGGAGTGAAAGACAAACTTGGGAGTTTTAGAACATTATTACTTGTGGTTTAAAATTGGTAACTACAAAAAAGATACTTTTTTCGACCGAATGCAAGACGCCATTATCAGATAAAAACATACAATTGATCACAGCCGTCCGATATTACTGGACCTGGATGTGATATTGGAACGATAGTCTGGTGGTACAGATTTCAAGACAATTCCATGCGAAAGTGGCGTATTATTAAATATATACTGCGCTTGAGCGAGGTTATGGACACGGGAGTCGCTCTTAGTCATAGAAATTCAAACTAAGACACTAGGAACGCTTTTAGTCATAAAAGAATTATATACGCAAAATTCCAAATCAAACATGGTCGACTACTCTAAAAATATATACAGTGCGCCCGGATAACCCTGCACAAAGGCACCTTGGTGCTTTGCAACAAAAATTATGTTGTATTAGCTGCGTGAACAACAGGAAACGTAATACCCCGCACTCACAAATCATAACAGATGCTGGAAGTGATGTCCCCTTCATTTGTTTCCCAGCGGATCTGTTTGCTACTAACATCCACTGCCAGTTTTAATAGGGGCCCTGACTCGAACCTGTGGGGAGACTTTTGCTGCCCACTACAGATTTTGTGCGGAGTATTTTGGACAAAAAAATGAGGATTCGCACGAGGTCAGTTTCACGAGCATCAAGTTTTCACTTTGTGATTTCTAATTTTACCGGAGTAAATACATCGCAGGGATGTGACTCGAGTATACGTTTCTAGAATAAATATGAATGGAATACCGTTGTTAATGGAGGATCAGGAAATTTGGTAGCTCCAAAGCAATCATATTGCGAGAAACTATTGTGTAAAACAACAAAAAACTCAGAAAGAACTCAGAACAGAAAAATGCTGCTGATTCACGGTTTTGAAAATTCAATCTAATCGGAAAATGCGAGGTCGTCATCATAACCAGTATATTATTGTGTCACACTTGGCTTTAAAGTTAAGATTTGTCTCATTAAATCTTTACATTAGAAGTTACACTGAACTAGATCTCTGGTTTCTAGCTAATCTTCTATTTGGCAGCCTGAATATTAACACACTTAATGGTAGTCTTTTGAATCTCATAAACGTCCAAAGATACATGCGAGAATCCAGAATTCTTAAAAAAAATAATTGAACTTGCGGAATGTTGAGGTAAATTAATTCGTTCTCCAAAATCCGGTGGCGGTGAAGACATACTTTTCAAAAAAAAAAAAAAAAAAAAAAAAAAAAAAAGCAAAGAGACCAAAAACGAAAAAAGCTTTGTTAAATTCCACAAGGCGACGTGAAGCGCTTGACGCTCTGATGCTCAGGAGGACTCGGGCTGTTCCGTTACGGGTCAGCTGCTGGGGCTCGCGTGGCGGCTGCGCTGCGGCCTTGGGCCGGCGCGGGTGACGTATGCTATTTCTGGACGGGAGTGAGTGACTCCGCCGCGGCACTGCACGCCGACTCGGCCTCGCCACACGCCGCGCGCACCCCTGCCCGCCTCCCTCCTTTCCGCTTACTCCCCTCACCTCCTCTCCTCTGTCCTCCTACTCACCTGGATCAGAATCGCTCTTTTCTGCTCCGCTCCGCTTGGTCTTCCTGGCCCGCTCACGAACACCTTCCTCCGCTTCTCCCACCCGTTCCCTGCCTCGCACCGCCCGCCCCAAAAAAAAAAAAATAAAAAAAAAAAAAAAAAAAAAAAAAAAAAAAAAATAAAAAAAAAAAAAAAAAAAAAAATATACAAATGCTCTCTTTAGTCCTCTCACCGTTTCAACCTCGCTGAGGTGCTCGTCTGGCCAATGCTACGGACCCGCCCCATCTCACCTTCCCAGTTCCACCTGGTTCCCCCTCCCCGGCCCCCCTCTCCCCCTTCGCGCATCCGCTCTTCTCCATCTCCGCCCATCCTATTCTCGCCCCACCCTTGCCCGCTCGGCCTGCTCTCCAATCCATTCCGAACCCCTCAGCACTATCTCTCTCTTCTCCATCAATTTCCACCGTTCTCACCCCGCTTCGCGCACCCTCCCGTCCCCGCTTGCACCCCTGGTTTCTCCCCGTTCCGGCCCCGGTCGCCTCAATACTGCTCTTCTCACTTCGCGCCGCCCCTCCTCTCACAATATGCTCCCCTTAGTTCCTGCCTCTCCCACCCTGTTTCCTTTCTTCCCTCCCTCCCTCACACACCCCTCCTCACCACTCGCCCCGCCCTCTACGAGCGCCATCATTTCTCCACGCACACGCACAGCGCTTACTCTCTCTCTCTCTTCCTCTCTTTCTCTCTCTTCCTCTCTCTCTCTTTCCTCTCTTCTCTCTTCTTTTAACAACAACTTAAGTTTATACCTCTTCTCTCCTCTCCTTTACCTCTCTCTCTCTTTCTTCTCTTCTCTCTTTCTTCCCTCTCTCTCTCTCTTCCTCTCTCCTCTCTTTCGTTAGTTCTATATTTTCGTAACCTCTCTCTCTCTCTTCCTCTCTCCTCTCTCTTCCTCTCTCTCTCCTCTTCCTCTCTCTCTTTCCTCTCTCTCTCTCTTCCTCTCTCTCTCCCTCTTTCCTCTCTCTCTCTCTCTCTCTTCCTCTCTCTCTCTTCCTCTCTCTCTCTCTTCCTCTCTCTCTCTTCCTCTCTCTCTCTCTCTTGTCCCGTAATCATGCACTGCTGCGCTGGAGATGCCGCCATCACAAAGGTAGCACGCCGCTTTAGAGGCAATTCCCTGGCTCTGGGACCACGAGTTCGAATGACATCGGCGCGACGCGGCTTTCACCGCCAAAGATGATCTCAATGAATGAATTCTCATCTGCACGGAGCAGCCCGGCATCATCGGCCATGACTGGAATGGCTGTTGAAACAGTTTCCGTGAAAGAATAGTTTTATTTTTTTCGAGTGTTTTGCTTACTACACGAACATGTGTAGAAATTGCAACGGAAATTATTTTAGTCATAGTGAATGCACAATCTACCAGTATGCAACCTTTTTATCTGCAAAGATGTATCCATTACAGACAAACACTCGTCCGCCCGGACAAACACAGCCTCAGAGTTCTGAAACAACTCTTCACTCCTGTATTATAACGTAATACTATTTAAATAACAATGAGATGAAATCAATATGATGGCTAAATTCTAACGAAAATCGCTCTAAGATTTATAGATAAGAAAATAATATTTTCAAATCAGTTTACCGCGGGCTCACATCATGTCTACATGAGGAGGAAGGACAGTAGGGAAATAGGTGATTACAAGATAACTTTTGTAAAAGGAAAGTTTGAGGTGCAGTTGATACCAGCTTAAGAAACCGGACATTGCATATACGCATTATATGAGGGAAAGTTAAGTAGCATGAGAGGTGTCACTGGTAATTGATTGTTCATTCTTTGGATTTTTTCGAGTTCATGCGTATCTGATGAAACCGTTCGCATCTCTCACGGCCAGAGGCTGCATAGCTTTCCGTCAATTCACGCGTATATTTTAAATTATTAATATAGATACTTCAATAACTTGAGGGATCACTTGTCATTATAGATTTCACATGTGTATGTTTTATATTTGGTCATCCACTAGGCAATATTAATTAATAACATGAATCACTGTAACATTCTTGTACTTAATATGAGATCTGATAGTTGCTTTCGTGATAACTTCACAACATCTATTCTAAAAATAAATAGAGGGAGAAGAGGTAAGGAATGTTTTTTTTACTTTTATATAAAATGTTATAATGAATATTTTAATTCTGTTATATTTATTTTTTTGTAATGGTTTTTGACCTTAATAAACAGGCTATTATTTATAACAAATTATTTATTGTTATACAATGAAGTTTAAACCATATTTGTGGTCTTCTTCAAAATTATAAAACATATAATGTAAGTTATATTCAAATGATGGAGAATTATCAATACAATGGTAACTCGTATCAAATAAATCGATGCGTTAAGAAAAATTTTATTTAAAAAAAGTGTTCGGAGGTCGTCAAAACCTAACCAACGGTTGGTGAGAATTCATTTGCGGGCCGAGGAATGACGACACGCCAAAATCCTTTGCCGCGCCCTTCATCACACTCTCCATCGATCTCCTGTCCTTCAGCTCTTCCAACCCATTCCACTGCCTTATTTTGCATTGCACGCCTGTTCTCCATCCTCTCTCTTGAAATTCTCTTAGCCTCGCTCTCTTATCTCCAACCACTTTTATCTCCAACCCTCCTTTTTTATTCCGGTCTGTTTCTTCCCCCGTTCCCACCCTCATTCGTCAGGTAGTACGCCTCCGGTGCCCAGCAACCAGGAAGTTTCTACATTTCGCTTTTGAGGCGGCTCCGACCACCGCCACCAAACCCCCGGCAATTATGTTTGCATATATATTCTTGCCCGGGACAGAAACGGGGAGAAAGTGGTTTTGACTAATGCCCAAGAAATCGACGGTTTCAATTTCACAGCCGACGGGAAGCAAATTTACGCGAAGCTGAATGAAGGATGTACTTGTCGGGGGATTTTGCAATGGAAGCGCGTGTTGAGTGGGTAGAAAATGATCGGACACGCAAAGGTTGAAATGAGAATAACAAGCAACATGGAGTCTCCCAAGACGCAGTTAGCTTGTGAAAATTATAGAGCCGCCTTGTGCCTATCGCGGGCACCAACGAGTTCTGAAAGCTGCTACCTATGCAGTCAATTCCGGAGGAGATATCTGCGCGCGTCTATTAATTATACCTAGCAGTAGTACTCAACTGTGATTTCTTAATGGGTGATAATCGCACCACTTTCTATATAGTTTCAAAAAACTACATTTAATATTTTCACAACTGCGGAATAAGGATATGTCTGTGCCACATTGTGTTCGGGTATTAAGCATGGCCATGTTACAAAGAAATAAACCATGTATTTTCTTATAAGTACCAACTAGGCCTATGTGGGACTCGGTGAAAATTAATTACTAACCTGTAGCAGTGGTGATCACCACTGTGTATTGAAACACATGTGCAATTCTCATAGAGACGCGCAATGCTTATATACAGTTTTATAAACCCTCACTAAATTTAGAAGAAACTTAGAAGAACATTTCATTATCTTGCAATGTGTTACAAAATAAGTATAAGGAAATCATATTTATGGCTCTTCAGATAGGCATTAAAAATATAATAATTCTGAAATCTACACCTTAATAGAATATTCAAAACTATTGCAGTTTCATTATCGTATCTGTAACTGTTAATGTGGGTTCATTTTCTGAAAAACTGTTTTGATCGAGAGAGTAAATTTTGGGCAAATGCAAATTTCTACCTCAAGACGAAAGGTAGTCACAAGCCCTACGTTAAAAGCCGGCGAGCAAAACAGCTATTCAATGACAAAGTTATATTGTTCTCAAATCTGGGAGGGTGCTCACAAACACAATACTTTAACGCCAATGTTCACGAATCAAAGAAACGGCTCACATCTGGGTGTGGACTCTGGGTGTAAAGTTCAATCTAAGTATTTTTATTAGAAAATGTGGTGATAAGACTATTCCAAATGAGCTCAGTAATGTCAGTTTTCTGTTGGTAGGAGCGAGTAATTTCAATGAAAGATAATATGAAGAGGGAAACTTTACTTTTACATTAAAATCAAGGGAATAAGGGTTATAATGAGAGCATACGAGTATTTAGTTTGTTGATGTTACTATCTTATGGCTGCCTGATTGCGTAGGAAATTATGAAAAGACAGTCGATTGCGCTTAGAACAGGGGTCCCAATAGTGTTGGCATCGACTACCTAGGGGTCGATGAGTTTTGGATTGGGGTAGTGACGATCAAGGGGTCGATTAGTGGTGTGTATGCGATAACAAACCGTCGACTGATTGGTAAAATTAAGATCAAATTGTTTACAAAAATATGAAGTTAAAAATTAATTGTTCTGTAATATAAAGTAACACGATAATAATAATAATAATAATAATAATAATAATAAT
>BOPP01000025.1:9259701-9273779 GCA_017312745.1 Gryllus bimaculatus
ATTATTATTATTATTATTATAATTCAAAATTCTCTCTACCTTCTTTCGTATACCTCGTTCATCCTTGTTAGGATCGGAGGCGCAGCTAGGCTGATGGAACCCATGCATCGTACCAGTCCCCTGACTTAAGAGTGATAACAATACTTTATCGACCTTAATGAGTCCCGCCGCAGTCGCATATCGGCGAATAAAACAAATCGCACTCCGTGGTTATTTTCTCCTCTACATCAGCCATATTCTTATACTTATTAGATTTAAAAGTCGTCTATTTCACTATTACTGCAGATAGGTGTCCTATTTGAGCACGGGGGCATCACAGAAGCTAGCTGCACAACTGCTTAAAAAACTCAACTTAATAATAATATAATATTATTATTATTACTATTATTATTATGTTGTAAATTACCGACAAAAAGTAAGGTTGCCGATGACGGAAACGGGGTCGCGAACCACAATGGTTGGGAACCGGTTCTGCTGTTTGCCCACCCAGTTCTGTTTATCCTTCTCTACTAAAATGCCCTGTCGTCCTGGTCTTGTCCCTGGCTGCCCGTGCCTCGGCCGCGCCTCTCGTGACCCGAGCGCCCTGCCCCCCCTCTCTCCCCGCGCGCGCGCGCCAGGGCGGGGGGGGGGGCGGCACGCGCATAAATCCCGCGTGGGCGGTGCGGCGGGGGCGGTCGTCGCAGTCGCGGTCGCGGCGTTCGTTAGCTGCCGCCCCCGCCCCCGCCCCCCCGCCGCGGCTCGCCCCGCATCCCTGCACCACTTTACCACCGCGCCCCCGCGCCGCCACTTTTGTGCCAGTTCGTTGCTCTCTTGCCGCTGCCGCCTACCTGTGCCTCTGAGGCTTCAGCTTAAATTAAATCACGCGTGGGACGGACGACTGATTACACCCGGCCCCATCACGTGATTCGCACTTACCAATGAGTAGCAGACGAACGCGAACACAAGCGAATGAAGAAACGACAACGATAAACTGACTCCTGATCTTGTTCATCACTCTCTAAATTGTATCTTTTGAAATTGCGCCTACTAATAACCATAATCTAAGCAAGCATCAAATAGTTCTTCTGAAGGTTCGTAGCCTATTAAAATACTATAAAGTTTTTTGTTGTATTCGCTTTTGTCTTCGTGCGTAACGCCTTTGTAGCTATATAAATCAGAATGACGAGCTACCACCACTTTTCGATTCTTTACAGTTAACACGAAGATACTATACTAATGGTAATACACCGATTTTCAATGGGAGACACGTTTGCATTCAATAACAGAAATTCACGGGGCCACACGATCGACTATGCCTTTGACACTATAGATGGCATTTCTATAAATAATCCAGTCTTAAGAACAAAATTGTGATTGAACTACTCATAGTTACGGTTTATGATTAACGGTTTTCGAATAAGATACTGAAAAACGTTTTCTCATAGTGCAAAATTGTTAACTACAGCCAGAAATTATTTATTCTGTGTTTCCTTTCTATAGTGTGTTTTACTGCCGCCTGGTTACATCCAATTTTAGTGGAAGTAAATCTCTTTTTCAAAAACTGCCGTGAAGTCCTCGAGCTCACACGAATTTGGTGTCCTGAACCATTTCTGTTTGCTTTAAAGCATGCATGTCCAGGTTGCGATCGAGGTAACTAGCTACTAAAGTCCGCTGGTCCTGCTTGCAGAGAATCTGACGCGAGATTTAAAAGTAAGGGTTGTATAAATTACTCCCGGATTGTAATACTTCACTAGATTCGTGGTCCGTGCGAGTCTCTTGATGTCAGTTGACAGTTATTTCCCCAAATTTCGAAATTTAGAAGCATATAAATTATGAATCCATGTATTATGTATTTGGATAGATTGTGCCACTTTGACGGCTAGCTAACGGTGTCTCTCAGACCTGGGCCTAGTTAACTCCCGCGTTTTGTAGGTAAGGGAACACGACGTAATCTCTTCACCGTAACTAGCTAACTGCGCCTGTCTGAGCTTTTCTTCGTGACACAGCTACAGGAAACAGTGGTTTTTAAAGGAAAGCTCCCACTCTCTATTTGCCCCGCTCGGAAAGCGAAGCCGGCATCGCACACTGGGAAGCAAGTACGCTACCCATGAGCCATGCAAATAGTTAATTAATCTTAATAAAAACACACCAGTACCATTTGAACTTATTAATTGTGAATAATATATTTTGAACTGAAAGGATCTTGATTTCTTTGATTCCGGGCGCGTCAACTTCTAAGGTCATTAGTCAAGTAAGTGGAGCACATTTTCATCGCAGGAAATGACAATGAACTTCTTCGGCTGAATGATGAGGTACGGCCCCGACCTACGTCAAGTTGCTGGTATTTTCCCCAACCAGGTATCTCCTACCAGCGTGGCACCGCCCCTGCGGAACAAGCTCTGAGCTACCGTCTGGTCTCCCGACATGTGTGGTAGTGTTGTGCACGTTATAGTGTGTGTAAGTAAGGGGAGATGGTAGAACAAAGAAGAGGAAGGAACGATCGCGCGCGGTCCGTAGCCCGTTTGTTACAGTACTGCTTCGGCATTTGCCTGGTGTTGATTGGAGGAACTACGGAAAACTAACGATCAGAGCTGCCGTCCGCTAGATAAATAATAGTATTAAATGTAATATTAGTTATTTCTTTTTAGTTGCTTATACTATCATAAACATGAGTATTTTGTACACATTTTCGAGGCATGAAAAAATAGCGTTTTTTGGAAAAGCTATAGATCACTTGGTAATTCGTTTCGAAGGAAATGTTTTGTACAAATGTTGAAAGAAATTTTTGCCTTTTAAATTTATTTGAATATTTTTTCGCATGACTTAAGGTTACAGAGCTATAGAGAGAGAAAACTGAAAACTTCAGAAAAATATTAGTTTTCGGAATTCCCAGAGTCAGCAGCGGATCAGAGAGATTGAAAACTTTGTTTTAATGAGTGCACAACGTACTCAAAGAAAGCGGTTTTTACAAGATTTTCTCAGATAAACCTTTTTTTTTTCAGAACCTGCTGACTGGACTAGTTTTGATTAGCCATAATGTGTCATAAAGTGAATTTACCTTACAAAATGAATATTTTTTTAGAAGATGACCTTTACTTAGGAGTTACTTTCCCTCATTTTCCAGAAAGTGTTAAGATATTTATTAACTTGTTGAGATTTCCAGAACTCCTTTTTGATTTAAAGACTATGTTCACAATTCAGAAAAACATTACCACTAAGAGAGACTACCAAGCGATTTCCATTTAAATTCCAACGAAACTGTTGGGGACATACGACTCGTTCGTTCTCACGGTGACCAGCACTTCAAGTTTCACTTAAAAAGAAGCAGTTAAGGTCCAATTGAAAATATGATAATGTAGGCGCGAAAAGACCCAGAAATATGAAAATTATGAACAAGGACCACACTTAAGAGAAATAAGAAAATATAAACATAAGTTAAACATATTTCTATTTCTTTTGAAATACAGGAGTGTCCAGTGAAAATACTAAGAAAATCTGGTTCTCTTGTTCGTTTCTTAAGAAATTCATGATTTTCGGTAGTAATTCACTTTATAGCCGTGTAAACACTATCTTGTTAGAGAAATAACAAAACAATAGATATGAAGATGATAATGCACAGATAATAAATACCATATAAAATTGTTATTAGATTGTTCACTACAACCTTACACTTGTTTTTAGCAAGTTTCTACGTATCTTGCATATTCTATTACGTGGCATGTAAGTGCAAGAAACCTGTTAACCTTAAGATCAAATTTCGTAAAATATTATGAGGAAACAGTTACGAGTATCATTTAAAGACGAGAACGTTGAATGGAAAGAGAATCATGCCATAACCATAATTTCGCTACATCGAGTAGCAACATAAGAAATAAAGGAGTAAATGGTGATTCAGTTGCAACAACAGTATTTCAATACTTCTTATATAGGTAGTAAGAGTAACTTCTAAGTTTGCGAGCAACAGCTGAACCCAACAAGAAACAAATGAAGCTGTATTGTCATTACGTTTAACAAGGATTCAATCATAACCGGTTCTCCAGATCTCCCTCTGCGTCTAACGTCTGGTACAATTGGATCGATATATACCTGTCCACGCAACAGACAACAGTCGTATATCGTAACAGAGCAAAGAGGAAAGAAATAATACTGTAATATTGCTTGATCTGCTTCAGTCCCAACATTATCTATGTATAAGATTATACAAATACATTTGTTCGTAGTGAATTACAAAGAACGAAATTATTTATTTAAATAAAATTACGATCAGTTTACAAACTACCTGAATATTATTAATTAATTTTTTAAACAAAAAATAGTGATACAGCGAGTCTGCTTTAATCATATCTACGTCATCTTTATTTCATGAAAAATATACAACCGGAACCACGGGCGGATCCAGCCGATAATTTGGGGGAAAGGGGAGGAGGCATCATCGACTTTTGTTCAATAATAAACGTTTGTTTTTATATTACACATTTGTAGTGTGTATATGATACCACACATTATTACTTTTAAATAATTACATAACTAACAAAAACCAATACAATATTTAAATAATTTATGCCAAATACAAAAGGTAAGAATTGATATTATCTAGGCCTTTTTGGAGGTGGCGGCCGTGGGCCCCATGCCCCCCTCCTGGGTCTGCCAGTGACCGGAAGGACATACTCCAGCTGTACGTTCAGCAGAGCTCTCACTCAAGAAACGCCACCACGCCGTTATGCACCCCCGCAGTTGACGCGGCCGTTACCTGCAAGGACCGTGGGGTCGTTCTGTAGCTTCATTGCGGCGTCCGCTGCAGGGCGGAGCGCGAGCGGAGAGGGGGAAGACACACGAAACGCGCCCGGGAAACAGTTGACATCCGCAGAGCGCTGGCGCCACGGCCGGTAATCGTGCAATTGTTTAAATATTCACGCGGGACGGCGCGCGCCGTAAAATAAGAACGCTATACTCCTAGCAATAGCTGCCGGTGACGACCGCTCAAGTACCGTCTGCACCCGCCAGAGGCGCTGGTGGTGCGCACACCTGGCGCAGGAGGTGGAAGGCTGGCGCAGCGAGACGGGCCCGAGCTCCGTCGCGGAGTGTTTTATTGTCGTGTGTTATTGCTTCGCACCAATAAACGAATGTATTCAATGGGTATTTAACTTCCGTAAAATTCGGTGCGAATGAAGTAGTAAATTTCACACAACCGTATCAATTAATATACTGTGGATGCATAATTTCAATGTTCTGGTACTATAAATATTGAAATTAAGTTAGTAAAATGGGAATACCATTAATTTACTCAATTAATTTGAAATCACAAAACAAGCAATATTGAAATAGCAACTGCACTGTTTTTGAAATATGTTCAATTTATTGTTTTGAGGGAAGAATAATAATGATCAGAAAACTAACAAAAATTCTCCTTAGTTATTTAAGAGAAGAATCAGAACATTAATACCGGTAATTGCATATATGTTTATTTAGATAAGAAATAACAGATAAAGAAAAATAATTGTCATTATTGAAATATTTCTTAATATTGTGTAAACATCAGTAATACTGATGAAGAAAATTGGTACCGTCATAATGAAGGACATAAGTTACAGTGTAGGTAGGCATTTACTAAAATTCCCTCTTAATTAAAATTTTGACTTCCTTTTACACTTGTGGATGTTTTGTACTTTAGTAATTTAAATCGCAAGATGAAATATCTGGGAAATCGATTTTTTTTTCACCTTCCGATGAGAAATATCAATGCCAATCATGACGGTTGGTGCCATAAAAACTGAGGGTTGCAGCTCCATCGAATGACACAAATACAATTTACAAAATTCAAAACTCTAGTATAAAATAAACCATAAGCAAATTATTGTAAATTAATGCAAACTAAGTTTAATAAAAGGAGATTTTCAAACATAACTTTCATTATTTTTGCGTTGTGTCCGTATCAGACATGTTCTCTCCTCCAACGCACAAGGTTTTTGATTTTATTTCCAATGGGTTCTCGAGTTCTTGCATCAGTTCTGCATTGAGAAAATTACGTAGTAACTTAATAATGAGCATTTGAAATACTCTGTTTTCTGAGCGCACAGAAATATTTATCATATTTTTTGTCGCATAATTATTTTAAAAAAACTCTTGTAGTAGTATTTATCTACAAGGAGGAAAGTACGTGTAATTATGCATATAAAATTAATTATATATTTTTTGATGTCATGACAAAAATATTTAAAAAATGTAATAACAAACATAACCTTTTGACAGGAATATTTTTCATTTAATTGCATCATACATATTGTTTCAACCCTGAAAGCCCTGAATGTGGCGCAAAACAAATATAAGATAGAAACACTATACCGGGCAAAGGAACGCCGAAGACCCATTTGGCAGGTCACAGCGCTGCCCAATCACAGCGTCCCTCAACAGGGTATTTACGGATCATGTGCATCCAGAATATTTTCCATTATCCCCCACTTCTGGATGTAGTCAATGAGTAAAGGCAGTAATAGAGCTTACGAGCGTTCGTGGTGCACTGCTTGGAAAAGCACCAGACACAGAAGAGCGCTCGATGGACGCTCTTCGATTTCAAAACGATTTTATCGATACATCGATATTGCTGTAATATCTTGATAATTGAATGTTATTAAATGGAAAATGTATATAACAGTACATATAAGATTTTTTCGATCCTCTGGGGATTGAGCAACCGTGCAACCTAAGGTCGAAAGGTCACTGAATGCCATTGTATTAGACGATGTCACAATTAGGACAAGCGAGAAAAAAATTAACGCAACGTCTGAATGAAATGGAGTTTTAGGAAGAGAGGACAAACAAAAAATTAACTGGCCACATTCCTCAATATACACCAACATGTTTTTAGTCGTAAAATTTAGAATGGAAATAAAGTTGTCTGAGATTCCTGAAATGTCCCGGTTGTGATCTCCTCTGACGTCCTAATTGCTACTCTGGTTCTTTTTTTAATTTGGGGAGATATGGGAGGACGCATAAAAATGGTACCCTCATTCGGCTGCGCAGCAACAAAGGGGGCTAATAAAATCTTAAGGGACGGGTTTATCTGGAGGGAAATAATTGCACGTTAGGTTGTTCGTTGCTGAAAGGTACTTAACGAGATGAACATAAGATGTTATAGTCCTTCGTGATGAAAATCATGCAAATTGTGTTAGAGATTTCTTGGAGAAGATACAAATGCAGCACACGTACAGCATATATTTTTGCTGTAAAACAGTAAAACGTATATTAATAAATGGACTAATTCAATTACAAAGGAGTTATTTTAATCTTATTCTGAACATTTTAAGTATTAATGGAACACATCTAGAGAAAAAAATCCATTTGATTCACCTGGCAAAGAATGTCGAGACCTTTCATTGGTTGATGCAGCAACATGTTGCCACAAATCTTATTTCATTTTTTGAATTATTTAATATACCAATTGGCGAACATTATGTTATTATTATTATTATTATTATTATTATTATTATTATTATTATTATTATTAAAACAAAGAAAGAAAACATAATGGAATATACTTAGTAAAACCTAAAAGTTAAAGAGAAATTAATGGTCCGCATATGGACGAATATTCAATCTTTGGGTAGCATTTTCGTGCACTAGTAGTAGTTATAATGATTGAATGTCAGAGATTTCAATAGCGACATTGAAAATTTAATTGTCATCTCGATGTTCTGAAATACGTTGCAGCGTAAACACATTTTACACCGTATTTCTTGCTACATGTTTGTCCTATCGCGTGTTCCCGCATGGCGTAATAAAAACACATATATTTAGTGGTAAAAATAATTTTTTAATTGTCTCAATTTCATATTCTTTTTATAGTTCCACAGCAACACAATATTCCACAGTTCTGCATTGTCCTATCTCAGACTCTAGACATTTTTTTCAGGCTAGTGGGGAAACGGGGTTATTCGGGGAAGAGTGATCTGCCCATTCCTCAGGCTTGGGGATGCCGATGTAAAGTAAACTCAAAAAAGGGTACACATAATTGTAATTAACAATTCTATTCTTGTTTCGGAAAGTACAATGTTTCCAGTATCCAAACTCGTACTCACCAGTAAACCAGTAGCAAATGCCAGGTCCACTTCTGACAAGTAACTTTGGTTAACGGTTATCCCGTCGCAAGTACACATTATCACCAATAGAGCTGTCCGGGGACGTAACATCTGCTTCAACGAGGCTCGTACTACAGCTCTAGCCTAGCTATCACTAGGGGCCAATTACAATGAAATGTCATTTTACTTTCTCGCCTTAAGGAGATACTTCTCAGGAAGAGAATGTTATGTCATGCTACGGGGAAAAGGGGAGAATTTTCAGAAGAAAAACTCTTATTGCCAAGTCCTGATAACGAAAAAGCTGACAAATCCAGTTTCTAAATTTAAAAAATCCTCTAACACGTGGTGTAGCCAGAATCCATGATTTGTAGGCCCTTGATAGCGAAAAATCGATTAACAGCAAAACGTCTGTTTGTCTGTGTCTGTCTGTCTGCCTGCCTGCATGCCTGGGAACAACACTAGGTGCTAAACTGGTCAGCCGATTTTCTACAAAATTGTTATTCCTCAATCGATCTGACTGGTGAAACGGTAACTTGAAATTAAAACCAAAATTTTAATTTTGGGTTTTTTACACGACGCCCCTCACACATTCTCAAAATTTAAAAAAAAAATGGCTCTAACGTTTATGATTAAACTTTTATTTAACAGTGTGAGTGAGGTTTAAGATACAGGACTAATTTCGTTATTCGGGGTTCAGAGTTCAGAGTTAAAAACACTGATTGCGCACAGAACACTACTGAACAAAAACGCTGTTTTAATGTATTATTTTTATATCAGTGACGACGTCAATTTTTTAATAACGGGCATTTTTATACATTAATGAACTTGTGAATACAAGGGCTCCAAATTATTTTTTATGAAGTGTCTCGAAAACTACGTTTTTCAGTGAAAATGAGCTTAAAACTGCTTATTTTCAGAAATTCACAAACGACATTTTCTCAAATTCTCTCTCAGCTCGTCTCGAGCGGTCAAAGGGTTAAGCAAGTCCTGTCCACCCGTTCCTTCAATGATACTTCTACGTCCTTGTGACAACTGATTAGATCCTCCGGAACCCTCTGTCATTCGTGGAGTACTATTTAACCCCTTCCCCCCGTCTGCGCGCCCCCGAGGACCTGAGACACTGCGGTTCTCGTATATGCAGTAGGGATGCGATATCGATGCCGATGTCTTCAAAACATCGATGTTTCTATAAAAATATCGATGTTTAATACATCGATGTATTGAAGTCAATATTTTTTGAACATTGATGTTTTGTGGTCGATTTGTTTCGTTTTCGATGTTTTGTTTGAGGATGAAACTCCGTCATTACCACAATTGCGTAAAAGTTAAAATACGAAATATAAACCGATGACTCCACTCTTATGTGCTCGCACGAAACGAACGGACTTTGTTCTACCTTCACGAGCAGACTTCCCCTTGCCCGACATGATTCTGAGGCCGTGGTGTTTACTTCGTATTTCGCACATGGAAAGGCGTATTTTAACCTTTTTTTTACAGATTTTACTACTTTTTTACTACTTACTACATTTTAATTAGAAAGTAATATACACGGACACTGACATTAAATTTTGTTGCGCACGAATTAGAGGTTAGAGGTTACTAAAACAGCATTAAATATCAATGGTTTTTGGTCGATGTATTATTATCATCGATGTTTTTATTTTGAAGATCGATGTTTTGTTGTCGATGTCGCATCGCTAATATGTAGTTGGCTGGGCGTTCACTCATCACGCAGGATTCTGTCTTCCTCCTTCGTAACATACTTAGAGTTGAATAAGATATTTTATATTGAAATATTTATATTACAATGTAACAATCTTGTCCTTGGTTCTCTTCTCTATGCTATTGTCCGTCTCACACGCACCATCCGCCTCTCGATAGCTCTTCGTCCGTCTCTCATCGGCTCGCCTTCGAATTCCACCAGACGCCCATTGTAACGTAGCGGGTTATCGTTGTCATTTGTCTCCTTCGAATAGAGTATCATGTTAGAGGAGTCTGAATAAACAAGAACTCTTCACCAGACTGCGGAGACAAGATTGAGGGCATCTAGGTTCCACGGAATGTGGGTTTGATGCATGATGTGCTAAAGACTTCAGCAGTGATAACGTCCTAATATCTGGAGAAGTCAATAAGACTTGGATGTAACGTGTGAATCCATAAGACGGAAATCGTGCCATTAAAATGTTATTTCTGTTGTTGAGCAAGACTACTATTTCTCACAAGAAGAAACGATCGAGGAAAATTCGATTACGTCTCTGTAGCTCTCGAACGACTGACACGTTACACCACGTCGCGAACGCATTCAAAGCGGTCCATACGTTTCCTTCTCCCGAACTCCCATGTCTACAAGCTTCTACCAGAATCTCCACAATCCTCTGCTACAGTAGCCACGGAACCACAGCCCGCACCGGCGCGGCGCCTCGGCGCACACCGTCTTTCGAGGACGGTGTCCGCGCCCAGTTTTTCTCCACCTCTTGACCCGGCGCGGCCCAGAGCGGCGGCGGCGGCGGCGGCGGCGGCGGAGGAGGAGGAGGAGGAGGAGGAGGAGGAGGAGGAGGACGCCCAGGGGAGAAACAAGAAGGTTGGTCCACTCCGAGTCCGACGGTAATAAAACACGCAGAGGAAAGCAATAAAAGGGACAGATTTTTGTCTCTCACGACCACCGCACGTTTGCTTTGCTCTCCTGGAAACAAAAGCGGATCATATCCAAATGCCTCTCGTCACAAATAGCGTTGCCGCGGCTCTGGCCGGCAGGTGCTAGGGTTCGATTCCCGACGGTGGTGAATATTATGCACTAGCTAAATAGCTGGGTCGAATTAAGCCGCTGTCGGGAGGAGAGTTCTAATGGCGGTTAGACTGACCAGTAGGTTTGTGTGGTTTCCTCGATCAAGATCAGTTATATGGCGAAGCAGTACCATAACAAACGGGCCGTGGACTTCGCGCGATATTACCTTCCTCTTCTTCGTTCTTTCCCTTCTCCATACACGCCACACACTTCATTGCCTCACATGTCGGGGAGCTTAGAGTGTCCCGACTGGGGCGGTGGGAAGCTGGAGGGAGAGATCTGGGGTAGAAAATCTCCCGCAATCCGACATGCAGTCTGACCATCCAGCAGAAAAGGAACTCTGCAGCTCCTCGCATAAAACACATTCACTACACTAACAGGATTAATACGTCGGGGGGGGGGATTTTGATGACCTATCATCGCCAAGAATTATCAATAAAATGCCTTTAAAATGACCTAAAAGCAAAGAAAAATGACGTAAAGAATGTGATCAAAACTAGTTCTGATGAACATATCAAGCTGTTGGATTTGACACTGATGTAATAGAGGCTTCTTCCATTCCTTCAAGTGAACTCAGCTCGCAAACTTTATGTTTGGAGTATTATTATAAAGAAATGTCTGTCTTTAGTTATCTCGAAATTGGGTGAAACGACAATGGCATTGACAGGGATCACAGAAAACTTACAATACACAAACCGTCTGCCATTACAATTTCTGAGCAATGAAATCAAATAGGCAACTCAGGAATTTTGTGGTGCATATTTGTTTCATCTCGTAAATATTATTGGAAGCAAGTACCATTAAAAGGTTATCAAAATCAATGATATCTGCTAAAATGCAGTAACAATGACGGGGAAATGTCATTAGTCGAAGTCCACGGAAAAGGAAAAAAGAAAGACAAATATAAATAGATCATTCCCTTTTGCCATAACATAAACGTAATGTCTATACTAAACCACATTGTTCTAAAGCGACAAGGAAAAAACTGTCATTTCACAAATATCCTACTTACGACTAATGACCATATCAGTTGGTCTGGCCGGTAACCAATCAATCAAACCAGAAGGAATCATTCACTTGAAAACAAAAACGTTAATTTAAATAAAACTGTATAATTTTAATAGACGCCACAAGAGAGCCATTCACTGTGTCCAAATCAAACGATAGAAAGAAAACTAAAAAAAAAAATATTTATCAAAATGTTCTCTAGGATTTTTCAGTGCTGGACAAAATATGGTATATTATTATTATTGTTATTATTATTGTTGTTATTATTATTGTTGTTATTATTATTGTTGTTATTATTATTGTTATTATTATTATTGTTATTATTATTGTTATTATTATTATTGTTATTATTATTATTGTTATTATTATTATTGTTATTATTATTGTTATTATTATTGTTATTATTATTATTGTTATTATTGTTATTATTATTATTATTGTTGTTATTATGTTTCGGTCGCCCGAAAAGGCTTCTGCAAAAATAAAAACCTACGACAAAACTACAGCTCAAGTCTACTATCCTGATCAGAGCCTCTGGGCGCTAGAATTCCCTTCTGGATAGCAGCTGAATTCGACCTAGCTATGTAGCTAAGGAAGAAAATCCGACACTCGACTCCTAAGACCCCGACTCTCGTTCGAGTCGTTGCAGCGACAGCAGCAATGCTGGCTCGGAGCTAATCTCAGCTGATACATCCAGTTCGAAATACATGTTACAGACGGCCAAAACTGGACTATAGTAACTAAGGATTGATCATGCGAGTGGAAACCTAGAAGTAAAAAACAACTGCAACAGCGTCCGAGAAGGAAGCGGAAGTCCCAGGCTACACTGCGCTGGAGACTCGGCGCATCTGACCCGATTTATCTCAAGGGGCGTGGCATCCTGCTGCTCCCTCACACATCGCGAGCCGCCTCGCCCCGCCCCTCCCCCGTTACCCCCTCCCTCGAGATTAAACGCAGCGCTCAGCGAGGAGGCCGCCGAGCGAAGGAGGGCAGCGCCCGGCCACGCCCCCTCGCGCACGCGGATGCCCACGCGTCCACTGCTAATATTATTAGTCCTTTACGTCCACTTCTCTCGTCGCCACCGCAGCGCGTTTCCCACAAGCGGCAGGACACTTCGCACCGCCGCCCGCTGTGAAAGGGAGACGGTTCTTATGGAGGTGGTTTCGGTGAGCCTCCGTCGACGAAGAACAAAGGGACCGCGGCAGGTAAAGCATCGCGACCGGCCGCGCAGTGGGAAGACCACCATTTAAAGCTCTGATCTGCTAGCGGTCGTCGCGCGCGTACGTCCTCCTGTGCTGCTCGTGGCGAGGGTCCGCCACCGAACGCCGCGGCAGCGCGAGCCCGCTGTACGTGGGAAGACCTCGATTCAAACGAAGGGCGCCTTCACACGGATTCGGAAATGCGGGGGGCTCTTCCCATTCCGCCAACGCTGCACGCCTCCGCCGCACCGCCGCAGGAGTAGGTTTTGCCGACCCTCCGGCAGTATGACGACCAAAGGGAGCGCAGCAGGTAAAACCCAGCGATTGACGGCGCTGCGGGAAGACCACCATTTAAAGCTGTGATCTGCTAATGGTGGCGCGTATGCCACCACCTGCGCTTCTCCTGGCAACGGTCTGCCGCCGAATGCCGCTGCAACTCTTATCAGCCGCACGAGATCCAGACTTCAATTCAAAGCAATGCTCTCCTACGAACCTCGCCGTTCGCAAGCGCGCTTCTTTGGGGACGTGAGAAGGGGTCCTTAGGAGTTTTTATAGCAGGAGGTGGAGGAGATACCGTACAGGATGACGAGATGTGAAGCCAGCCAACAATTCTATTATCGGCGTTTTTCCTCAACAGGTATCTCCTAGCAGCCGGAATAACCTCTAAGCTCTGGTCTCCCGGCGTATGTGATTGTGTAGTGGATGCAAGCGTGTGTAAGGAGTACGATAGGACAAGGAATGGGAAGGAAAGATCGCACGCGATCGTAGCCCATCTATCAGAGTGCTGATCTGGCATTCACCTCGTACTGATCAAAAACAACTGAAAACTACCCATCAGAGCAGCCGGTCGCTACAATTCTCCACCAGAGTCTGAATTCAACCTAGCTATCTCACCAGGGTCCAATATCTTGCCTCCGGCGGAGCTCGAACCCTAGCACCTCCTTGTTAAAGGCGCTGCAGTGACATCATTTAACGCCCTTAGCCGCTTAAGCCGTTAATAACAGAATCAACGGCGCGCGGTCACTCCAGAGG
>BOPP01000025.1:9274046-9295919 GCA_017312745.1 Gryllus bimaculatus
CCCACTGCCCCCCTCCACGCCCCCGCGCGGCCGGAGAGGTGGCTCAGGGCATCTATTAATGACATCGTAGTGTCGCTGATCGGTGGTCCTATGCTTCGACTCCCGATGATGGCTGGATTTTCGGCACTAGGTTCATAGATGTAGCAATGCAATGCTAGAGTTCATAGAGGTAGCAATGCAGTAGCTATCGGTGCAGCTCAATGCAGTAGCTATCGGTGGGCGGTTGCAGCAGGCTGCTCTGATCGGTATCTTTCCGTTGTTTCTCCGATCAACACCAGGCGAATGCCGGAGTAGTAACCTGACAAACGGGCCACGGACCGCACGCGATCTTTCATTCCTCCTTCTTGTCCACTCCTTACGCCTTACACACACACACACACACACACACATGCACTACACTAATACCGAGAGCCGAGAGACCAGTATGAAGGTTAAAACTGCAGTCGGCTGGGACGGTGCCCCGCTGGTGGGAGATTCCTCGTGGGAGGGCTGGCGGGAGAAAACCCGCAGATTGACGGGTAGGTCGGCGCCGAATATTCGTCTAGATCCTTGCCTCCTCCAGCGATTAAAACACGCACTATACTAACGAGACTAATGACCTCAGCCGTTGACGCACTAAGTCTCACTAATTAATTTTTTTTTAATCACATCGCTTATCACATCTGTCGGAAAGCGCCTCGGACTTCGGAACTATAATGTAGACAACGTGGGAGTGGGGAGGGAGGGATATATCAAATCAAGACGAGTGCAAAATTGATCGTTCAGTTGGTCTGAACAGTCTAAACAATAACACGTTTTATTATGTAAAACGTCTAAATAAAACATTGAGAAACCAGTAACTTGTCAAACGAGATTGCAGTCTCAGTAGTGTGCGACAAGATCGCTTGAATAATTGTTTAGAATTAATAAAAGTGGTGTCCCATTCGATACATCACTAACCCTGTAAAGATAAATAAATCTACCCATCAAACAAGTCTCATTAAACATGATTCTCTTCAATGCAATTAAAACTAAATAACCTTTTGTGACTTATTTATATCGTTTGTATTTATGATATACACGTCCTCATACACCTGCCATTAGAATTAATCTATTTTTTAATTGGAATCATGCAAATAACACCTCGGAGTCATAAAGCGAAACAGATCATCTGAAGTGTTGATACAGTTGATTCAAGATTGAAGACGGAGGCGAGCAAAGCCACGAGCAAAGTAGAGTTGTCAAGGTAAATTTAATATTTCATAATAACCAAAAGATGTTCAAAACACTTTCTGGAAGACAACCATTACTATGAACTTACTACTTGGGTAAATGAGGTATAGTTATAAATTGTTTCTTTGAGACTACTTCAAGGAACAAGCAATTTGGGGGACCCAGCTTACATCTCAGAACTTCTCATTCCTCTACAATTTTTCTTATGGGATTCAAAAAATTACTAACTCGCTTAAATTTTACTTACTACACTTAAATTTCCTTGCCAATGGGGTGTATTTAGTTGTACAAAGTTTCCGGTTTTTACCAGAAAGTTGGCCGCAGGCCATTTATGAAGTTAAGGTGTTACATACATATGTAATTCCGTTTTACACATGTAATTCCGTTTAGACACATTTTTAATTTTTTAGAAGTATAGGTAAAGTTACTCGTACGAAGATAATCACCCAAAAGTATTATATGAGCTACTTCATTCAGGAGATAAATAAACGTTGATGAAATATTCATTTTGCCAATACAAAATGTCCTTATAGCAACGAGGTAAATCATCTAGAAGACATCTATCATGACAAAAATGTGATCATCACTACAGTGTAACGTTATTTCGAGAAGTTCTTCTTCAAGCCATCTGTTAAATGGAACGGCATCACAAACGTACATGATTGCCAGCAACAGATTAAGGTTGTGGTCGTAAGCATGCAGAAACGTTTCTTGGAAGAATGTCATTAGTATAAGCACTTCTTCCTTATGTCAGACTAAGACATTAATTTCTTGCCACAGGGCAAAGAGTTTTTCAACTCAAGAATATAAACTTCATCTATTCATATCTATTTTAGTGTATGACATATGTTGCCAAGTCCTAGATGAAACAGCAATTGGTTTCGGTTCTATTGCTTATTTTGTTCATTATAACGGAATTTTTTTAACTTTAATTCTCGTTAAAATAATATTTCTCTGAACGAAACCACAGATGAACGAAATGAAATACGAGGGTGTAACTTGTAGGTTGTTGCAAATACAACAATGAGAACATACCAACAAATACACCCAGATTTGCGAAAGAGTGATTCTTGCGTATAGTTGTTCAAGTAAATATCACGAACGTGCACACACATGCGCCAAATATCCTCTGAAGATCATTTAGCATGCTGTCTTGCGTAACATTACATACCATTTATCTTCAATATTAGATAGATGAGTATGAACTATTAAGAATTTTTTATTTCAATTTCTAACGATAGCATATTGGGGGATACGAAGGACACAAAGTGGTTACCACACACTCGTACTAATTGAATACTTTCTTCTACGAAAAAATCATACATTATCCCTTGCCGCAAGGTAAGGATTTTTTTTGTTTCAGCCGTTTTGAAACTACATGACGTACGCGTAAGTGTGGACAATATGAAGTGTCCGCAAGAATGAAAGCTATTAAGAGTCGCATTATTCCTAAGTCGAACGCAATGATTTGATGTAGTATTGTGTCAAAATGCATTAAGCAACTGTGATGTATGAGGGAGAAGTATAGTGTGCGCACGCTTTCTTAGAAGCTCCAGTATTTCTACCCCACCTATTTACTAGTTGAATGATGAATTAAAGTACCAACAAAGCAGGGTTAGAAAGGTGTGAAAACTAGATTTTTTCGCCTGCCTAGTTATACCCGAGTAACACTCACTTGCATCGGAAACCGAAATTCAAATTTCTCTGTACTGTATTCACTATTGCTAACAAAATAACATCCTGCCTGGCTCCACTCCTACCACCACTAGCAAAATGACAGCTGAAGAGAACGTGCACATAGAGAAGTCACATTCGTTCCGTGCTGGAGTCGCATTATTCATAACTCGAACGCAAGGTTTCACGTGTGCATTGGTCGGCCGACAGGAGCTCGCAACGCAACACGCACGCGAACGCACGTGCAACGTTAGTTTCAGCGAAACCTCTTACGTGGTCGACCATTCGTCGAACATGCCATCGCCAAAAACGGACTACGCCTTTCGCAAGCGCTGAAATAGTTCTCCAAGACTATATTTAGACCGGTGATCGCGAGGAGTGGGCGTGGCAAACACGGTTCTTGCCTCAGAGGAAGTAACAAAGAAGTGAAGAGAGGGACACGAGCGAGCCTGGAAAGGAAAAGAGATCGTGACCTAACGTAAATGCTTTGTTGGGCGAGAGGTGAGTAGGTCGAGTGATTATTAGGGAACGTGCATTTGGTGTGGAGTGGTTACTTCCCAAATACGAACAATTCCGTACACGCAGAGGTATTTATTTCGTGGGTAAAGTAGCGAAGAAACTAGTCTAACATAAGCGCTGTTGATTGGACTTCACCACTCAATGGTTATAATAAATCTACCTCAAGTAATTTTGAGCTTTTAAGTCCTTTAAGCCCTTTTCCCCCAATATTGATCAATCGCGCCCGACATTAGGTCCTTAGTAAGTTAGCTTGCCAGCCGGCACTCGGAATTGCAGTGAACTCGCTGTTCGCAAATGCTGCTTATGACCTAGAGTACTACCGCCCATCCAGTCTTCGAAATATGCACATCGTGCACACCGCATACATATACATTAGGCTGTATCGAAAAAGTATATTTCTGTGGAATTTTCTATTGGGGAAAATAAAAATTAGGAATTAAGGTTATTCTGATGTATTATTTACAAAAAATGTGTAGGGCTTAAAGCAGATGATGGGGAGATAACTAAAGTTTTTAGAGGATAGAGAATTAGAACTAAATGATGAAATTAAATAGATCAGACCAAAGTGATTAGTGATTAAAAGTTTAAGAAGAGTACACGGAAAAGGAAATGTGAGAAAAGTATGTAAAAGTGCAGTAGGTTAGAGGTGGGGAGATTATGAGTATTTAGGGTTTTGGTTCAGTAAGGAAGGGGGTTAAGAAAAGCATATTGCAAAAATATGTAAGAAGAGGATGGTGCCAATGGAATCAAGATCTGGGTATTAATTAAGAGAAGAGGGATTTTTGGGAATGAAGATTTGTGTTAGTATTGTTGACTCAACTTTCGGGGGAGGGATGACATTTAGGGTTCGAGAGAAAAGAGGAAAGTATGAGTAATAAATCAACATTTTTTACGGAACCAACTAAGATTATTGCATACCTGGTGGTATGGTAAGATGGAAGACAGATAAAAAAAATGAGAACAGAGAAGATGAAAATGAGGTGTGTGAGAAAAAGGATTAGCAGAGAGAATGAAAATGAGTTGCTAATTTTGGAGGAGAGCAAAAGAACAAGAAAAAGATATTGAACAATATGAATGGGAAAAGGGAAAGGAAAGATTCTTGAATTATGAAGGATTTTCATTGGATAAAGTGTGAATGACAAGAGAAGGAATATAATTATGGAGTTAATTCAACGGGATAAGAACATGTTACTGCCAGAAAATTAGGAAAAGATAAGAAATACTGCTTTAAATAAAAAGTATAAGTTTATTGAAGGGAATGGTTGGTATACCTAGTTATTTAAGAGGAAGGAATAAGGAATATGAAGAATATCATGGTTTAAGTTAGAGAATGAATTTAAGTTCATTCCCTAACCTAAACCATGGTATCCTTCTATTAGATTCTTTAAACCTTCATCATAAATTGCAGTTATTGGTTGAATAGTGTTGAGGGGAAAATTGATTCCCTGAGATGGAAGACAGGGATCAGCTGGTACAGAAATGTAGGATTTTTGAGGAAGGATGAATGTGAAAGGGATGGAATGTTCAAGATAAAGCACGACGGTTTTTGGATGTTAGTGGAGAAGGGATTAGTATGGTGAAAAGATAGAGGAAAGAGAACAGAATAGACTGAAGGTTAGTTAGTATTCTAGAGAAAGTACAATTGAGGGGTGATCATAAAAATATGAACTGACATGGGGAGCATTGAGATGATTGTGCCATATGGAATAGACTTATAAGTGAGATGTAGAAGACAGTGTATGTGTGTACAATGGATAAGATAGGCAGAAAAAGAGAAGAAAGGGAGGTACATAGTAGCAAATTCAAGTATTGTATTTTTATACGAAGCTTGAAAAAATAATCATAAATATCAATTGATTAGCAAAAAATGTTACATTTTCTTTGTAAAATCATAGGCTCCAAAGATGTAGTATTTAGAGGAGTATGTTCAGGAGTTTCATAAATCCTATAGTAACTATGTTTTGTGCCCTTTGAGGTTTTTTAGAAACTAACAAGTTAAATATTATTTTATGGAATTTTTTCAAGAGAGAAAAGGCTTGGGCTGATGTGAGGCTCACAATAACCCCCATTAAAATGTCCTGTTCACCAGACCGTACTTATTTCACTCAAAAAGACTGTTACTGTAGTTAGAATGTGGTTAATTATACTTCAAAAGCAAAAATAGGCAATTTTCAAGTGGAATTCGTGAATTTTCATCCTTACTTTTAGCCGTACTTTTTTACTTTCATCCGTACATATAAAATTAAGGCTGTAATGAACCTAGGAAATAAAAAGTTTGGAGAAAAACACTCGCCTCACTCAATTTTGCAAGTGGTTGGGCTCCTGAGTTACTTTCGTAGCGGTCTCATATGGCCGACCACTGCATAGTTTTCTTTCAATTTCTGCGCACTTTGGAAAGTAGTAAAATACGTATTCTTTCCTCTCTCTATGGACACCGCTACTTTAATATTAAATAGGACTGAAACAGGTCCTCGGAGAACTAACACCAGCTAATGAGAAATGTCCCATGCCTGGGAAATGTATTACTTGTCTGTGACGCAACCCGAGGGTCTAAGAGCTCATACATTCTAACGAGCGCGTTTGCAGGGAGGTTACGCGCAAGAGGCAGGGAACTAGCACTAGTTGGGCGAGGGCAGCGAACCGCTAGTAATTGCGTTCCGGTCGTCCGCACTTGGAGTCGCCGCACAAACGCTTCTCCGGACGCAACATCTGCAGTAGCCAACGTTGCGGCGCCCTGCCGAAGCGGAAACTGTGACGAGACGCCGCAATGGCTGAGCAGAGGGTCACACCATACAACAGTACCCATACACGGATATCTTGCGGGCGGTCTGGACCAGTGGACGAAGAACAGAAGCGCCTGGTGGCTCGGGGACGAGGGCCCCTGGGGAGGAGCAGTACAGCAAGCGGCGGAAGAGTCCACGCTTTGCAGAAGAGGACGCCTGAAAGGCTTATTGGCTACACCAGGGGCGGATCCAGCCGACCGTTGGGGGGGAGAGCACTCCGTAGATTTTTGTTAAATAACATATTTATTATTATAATGCGTTTTATTTATGTACTAAAGATATGATACTATACAATATTATTGTTTAAATTATTACGTAATTTGAACAAAAAGAAATGTTTCAATTTATTTTGTCTAAAAGAGGAAGGTTTACGAAAACTCTAGGACTTCTGGGGGAGAGGGTGCATGGTGACCAATGCCGCCCCCTGGACCCACCAGTGGCCTACACAACACTTTAAATCGGATAGTCTGTATGTAGTAGGTTAGTTTGTATGTAATACAGTTCTTCGTGTTCTTAACACGGATATTCCGAAATTTATTTGTATATACGTAAATAATAGTTCACTTGATTACGTTAAGTGTACTTCGTTTATCTTTGTATCATACTAAAAAAGGATGTAGAAAAACCAGAATCTTACATGTAAAAGGCTGTTTACTGTGTTAGCTAGAATAACATCATTGCATAAATTGTAACTTAATGACAAATTTGTATTTTATAAAGCAAACAACGTGAAAAAATCGTTGGCCAGCATAGGGGCTAGCCCCCCGATGCGGGTAAGCCTTGTTGCAGCAAGGCCATCGTAGCGGCCAAGTAGATCTCAAGTATACTAATAAGCATACTCCTACATATAGTACGCTAATGCCTCAGTAGTTCCCGTCGTTCAGTAACTATTCATTCCAATACGAAATAGCATGCGTATTGATAAATCGGATAAAAATGAATTCATAAAGTCATTATTTATAGCGAGGCTTAGCCCATTGAAACTACTGTTCCCCCTGAACATTTTCAAAAATTAAATATAAATAAATTATGGGTCATACAAAAAAATGTATGCTCTGAGGGAAAAGAAGGTTTCCTACACGTTTGATCACAGCAAACAATAGGAAGGGGAAGGTGTTATTGAAAAATAAACATTCCCGCAACATTTCGAACTTAACTTCAAATTACAGATGAATAAAAATTAATTAAAGTATGTCTCATGAATATATTCGGAAAATTATTTTAAAATCTAAACGAAGTTACTCTATTTTGAAAGACGTCGTTTTGGTTTTGCACTGCATGTGGAGGAGAAGGATTCAAAATACATAGAACAAACAAGTTCAGTATACAAATATTTTCCATTGTTTTAGGTTCTACTGAAGTGACTCAGCTACTTTTCCTTGCAGGTAATGTTTTGATTTCTTTCAGGTCGTGTTAAATTTGCGATGATTCGTGGGAGTATTTTGAATTTTTGTTTGAAATATTTCACTCGGTGAAGGGATCAATGCTTTCCTACATGATGCGCAAATACTGCAGGATCAAATCTGAAATGTTCACTAGGGGAGTGTGAGACACTGAATTTCTCACTAAAAGAACGTATGAGATAATTCAAATTGATTGTACAATGCCCTCCCCCTGAGTTTACAGTCATGTCAAATAAATACTATTGACAGAGATTGATCAGTGATTTTGGGGGCCTACATTCCATCTCATTAATTGATAAAGTGGATTAATTTCTAATTTTGCTTGTGCAGCAGTTGCATTCAATGCACTAATAACCAATGACTAAATTACAAAAAAACGGCTTCTGTAATTTATTATCATTCCTTATAATTAGTATCACTATACGTACGTCTGCACCAAATCATATCCCCGTAAGTCCCAGTATTCTCGGTGTCTCCCAAATGAATTCTTAGCAATATATAACATTAATATATCCATACATTCTGGGTAAAGTTTAGATAAAGAAATCAACAATTTAACAGATGTATTTTATAAGTATGTTGAACAATCAACCACATTTATAAGCCAATTAAAAAAGTTTAAAAATGAGCCCATAAAAACATTTAATATGTAATATGAATCTTTTCTGGCAAAACTCACATGAATCATTTCTGGCACATTATATAAGCTAACTATCATATTGATCAATATAAATTAGAAAAGAATCGAAATGTCGTAAGTCAAATTCACCCAAACAGTGTATATTAAGAAAATTTCCATGGATATTAAATACAATCCTTCACTAAAATTTGAAAATAAATATTGCATACATAATTAATTTTATTGCTCTTCATTCTGAGTTTACGTTATCCTCGAATTCTCTGTTATCAATAATGAACCAAAGCGTCGAGAGTGTAGAGAATGTTTTACCCCTGGAGGTGTCTGCGTTCCTTTGCCGCTGGAAAGCGAGAGAAACGGCCCAGACCCACCCATCGGCTTGAGGAGTTCCCCCTATAGTCATCTCCCCGAGCGCAGCACCGCTCCATCCGGGACAAGCTGTAACACTCCAGACCGGTCTTCCAACAGGTGTGGTAGTGTGCTGCATTAAATGTAAGTGTGTATGCAAAGGGAGGGGAGTGGACATTAATGGGGAAGGAAGGACATCGTGCAAGCCGTTTGCTAGGGTACGGCTCCGGTAAATAGACCGGCTCAGATAAATTAGGGCATCAATTGATGCCATTGCTGTGTCTATGACCGGGAGGTCCTGGGGTTTTCAGACCCAACAGCGACAAACTTTTTGCCACTAACTAGATAGTTAGGTCGAGTCTCGCACCTACCAGGAGGAGAATTCGAGTGGCCGGCTGGTCCGATTGGTAGTTTTCCGTGGTTTCTCCGATGACTACCAGGCCAAGGACAGCGCGCGATCTTTCCTACCTCCTCCACGTTCTATCGTCACCCCTTACACTCTCACTAACATGGACTATAGTACCACACATACCTGGAGCTTAGAGCTTGTCCCGGCTGGGGGCGGTGCCCCGCTGGTGGGGGATACCTGGTAACGAGTATCTCCTCCTCCCGAGGAAGAAAATATGCACTACACTAGCACAAAGGCCGGGAGAGCGGTCGGGAGCTTAGAGCTTGTCCCGTGTCCCGGCTGGGGGCGGTGCCCCGCTGGTGGGAGATACCTGGTTGGGGGAAATCACGCAAGCCGATCTGCCGAGCAGGTCTCCGCCGAATCAGCGAGGGAAAATGACCGCCTCCTCCCTAGGAAACGATACTCACGATCTTAATTAATGTCTTTAGCAGTTGTCGCGCCAAATAACTAATCAAGCAATCCATCCGTCGAGTGGGAGCGGGGCGAGTCCAGACGTGACGCTCGGGGCGGCGGGGCGCGGTTCCGGCGCGCGCGGTGACCGAACCCAATATCCTGCGCAAATCGCCCCCTGAGCCGTGAGCCCCGCCGGGGGGGCGGAGGCGCCGTTGCGCGGCGAGGCCGGAAATCACGGCCTCCGCGGCCGGACGTACGCCCCGCCGCCCCCCCAACCGCCCCTCCGAACGCCTTCTCACGGACTTGGCAGCGGAAAAATCACGAAATGAACTAACCGGGAGGGGTGGCTCAGGGCATCCACTGATGCCACTGACCGGGGGGGCCTTGGTTTGGGTCGCGTCAGTCGCCAGGAAGGTCGGTGGTTCGCCAGGAAGGTCGAATTCAGTCGCTGCGTGGAGGAGAATTCTAGCGGTCGGCTACGCTGATCAGCAGTTTTCCGTTGTTTCTCCGAGCAATACCAGGCGAATGCCGGAGCAGGGGCCACGGACCGCGCGCGATGTTTCCTACCTTTTCCTTGTCATATCCCCACCCCCTTACTAACACACTTACACTAACATACACTACACTACCACACATGACAGGAGGGAATTCAGAAGCTTAGCCTGGCTGAGGCGATGCTCTTCTGTTGGGCGAAATCCGGAACCACTAACAATCACTCTAAATGAACTATGCGATTTACTATGAACTATGAAATTTACATTTCTGGGAAATTCAGGTATTCTTATGAAAAATTGCAAATATACACTTTTTGTATCATTTGTGTAATACTTGGCACATTCGGAATGGAGTGGTCATGTGATTGGCGGCTCAGCTCCCCACAGACCCCGTGCAGCAATTCTTCTGGGGAGTGTTGGGCCATCCATCCTAAAGTTTCGGTCTCGCCCCTCAGTGATTTCCATAGTATCTTATACCCATATGCTTATACAACAGGGGGGATGTTAGAAATTGAAGAAAGGAAGATTATAGCAAAAATTATGTAGTAAATATAAATGATAAACATTTATATATTTTACACTAATTCAATGTAATGTTAACATTAAGATGCACAATTTTATCAATTTCATATTTCTTTCTTTGAGGGGGGAGTATTTTGGCACGTCATCATCTAGGTTATTAGCCACCATTTTTGAATTTAACGATATGGTAACTGTGAAGATATATGGTGATGAGAGGAGGGTGAAAGGACGAACACAAATACAACCATGCCCGAGGTGGGGCTCGAACCCGCGATCATTCGGTCCGACGGTCACAACGGTACTACTACTGCCCTAACGATTTCGGCCATCCGGATCGACTTGAATTATTTTTGTTTACTTATTTAAAATCGCTTTCAACTGTAATACATCGGCAACTTTAAGTCACATTGGGGATAACGATAACGGCAGAGGAACTCGTTTACAGACACACACACACACACACACACACAAACATCTGTGCCTCGGGCGGGATTCGAATCTGAGTCCCTTGAAAAACGAGGCACCTGCGGATCTTCGGCCTTAGCTTTTCAGGCTGGCTACTTAAACTACTATAGACAACATTTTCTGCCAATTAAACACACATCCATGCGTCACAAAATCTTATTCTAAAATAGATTCATTTATTTTTCCTTAGCTAGCAAGAAAAGTTAATTTCAATTGCCAGAAATCTCAATTCTGATTTATTGCAAACGTACTGTATAAAATGCAAGTGGTAGCATTGTATGCGCGACACATTGCAATATTTTACAGAACCAATAGAACAGGATATAGAGGATTTTAGGTTAAACGAGGTATCAATGGCAAGTATAAAAATATGGAAAAATTCGATTTACGGCAATAGGTTTTTGTCTGCCATAAAAATGCGAAACTGAACCCCTGAATTTAAGTTTGAAAACATTCAATTACGTTAAAACATGGCATGGTTTTGACAGAAATCAAAATAGGAAAAACAAAGTTGTCTGATCTGATACTGCAACTCGTAATCACTCTCCTCACACATATTTTTCTCCAAGTTACTTTCAAATATTCTCCTAAACACTCAGTAAGCACATTACACCTTCCCTTATTAATGTCACAGATGATTCTCAACTCACAAGCGCCGACAAGAGAACTCCACACTAGCAGAAAAACTTTACATATCCATAAGGAATGAATGCTATCCCGAGTTTACTTGAAGCCTGAAATAGTCGAGAAAAAGTAATATGTCTTTACAATATTTCTTCTAATTTCCTGTATTCTATGAATATCCTCCCCATACTCTCCGTAGTCATGTTAATTTGCCATTTTATTATTCTCAGATAGTAATATCGAAGATTAAGAACTTATATGTTGCAATGTAACATATTCATGAATATCGACAGGGTCATTATTTCTTCAAAGGAGTGGTTACTAATGTTATTTTTTAAATTAGATTATATGTCAACAGTATTTCGGTAACCTACTCTTTAATTCCAATTAAATTAGATTTAATTTCTAAAGCGGATTTTGGATTTTAAGATCGCTAGAACCGAACTCATTATATAACATGGCATACGCATTCGATAATCTCCTCATATCATTCGACATCCCCTCATTGAGACTTATTCATTGAGGGGTTCACATGGACTGTCATGACTCAGTCCCGGAGAAATAAAGAAGGAACGCAAAGAATTCCCATTAATCCCTACCGCAGTTTGCAATCATCTCCCCCCAATCCTCTAAGTGAGCCTATCCCGTTCCCACTTGTCTGCAGGAAATGATTTTGGGGACGTCACGCACCCTCTTTTGCGAATTTGCACATTTTTGCAATATTTCAGCGCCGCTGGCGTCCAATATTATACGAGAGAGAGAGAGCGCGTCCGGCGTAGGGGGCGGTGGTAATGAGGTGTTTGGGGTGGTTGGGGTTGAGAGAGCTGCGGTGACGAGAAAAGAGGATGTCTGCGAGAGAGGGAAAAATCAATGAAAAGAGCACGGGGGTCTCTGGTTCGGCACTTTTTCGATGGGTTGCGGGCGGAGTATGAATAAAGTGTAGACCTTCGCGGAATTTTAGATATAGCCGTTATTTTTGCATTTATTTGCTGAAGTTAACTAGGCCAGTAGAAAAAAATATGTCACCGCAATTCACGAATTCTGTAACATAGAGCTAGGCAATAAACTTACAAAATCGAGGTGTGAGCGGAGGTTAAAGCAGCAGTGATGGGAAGCGATGAGCGCATTTGTTTCTCTTTTTTAGATATGAAAAATGCCGGCACCTGGGGGTTGCTTCTACCAGTTACGTATGGAACATCTTCATAATATTGATTTTTCCAGTAGTTGATGAGAAGATAAGACAACGTAGAGAGATCATTATTGGCAACGAGATAAAAATGCCGACTAGGACAGAGGGGAGAAGGACTGAGGGATGATAGTGAAGAGGTACCAGGTGACAAGTACTGGGCGAATGGGAGGGCAGCAAAGAGAGAACTGGATTGATTGATTGATTGATGATGCCGGGCATTTCAAGATCTGTGGTTATTATTACCGTTAGTATAGTGAAAGTTGTATCTGGGAGTTCGGGGTGGGAAGATCAGGTGCGAAACCAAATGCCCGCTTGCCGGGATTCCCTCCTCCAGATATCTCCCCCCACGAGGGCATTACTCCAGTCGAAACAAGTCGGTCTCCCGACTTGTGTACTAGAATAGTACGTGTGTACGATAAGAGTACGTGAGCGTGTAAAGAGCGAGGACAAGACAAGGAAGAGGAAGGAAAGATTGCGCGCGGTCTGATACCAGTTTGCTACGATATTGCTCCGGCATTCGCCTGCAATAGGCAGGATCAACTCCCGTAGAAATAAAATCAGAGCAGCCGTACGCCAGACGTTTCCTCCACTCAGCGGCTGAACTACGCAGCTATATTGCTAGTTTCCGATTGGAACGATCGCTACGATCGGAACTCGAATCCTAGATAGAGTTGCTGGCGGTAAAGCTGACTCCGAGTTCAAGTAATCGTTGGAAAAAGAAAATGATTTCTTTTGATTCTCGGCGTGTCAACTGCTAAGGTCATTAGCACCCCCAAGTGTACTGCGTGTTTTTTGCTCGGGAGAACGCAGTGATCTTGCCCCTTAGGAAGGCGAGAATCGACGACGACTTACCGACTGCTAGCGTGGTTTTCCTCCACCAGGTATCTTTCACCGGTGGGTCACTACCCCAGCCGGGACAAGCTTTAAGCTCCCGACATGTTTGTACCTGGTGTAATGTACGTAAGGGCAATTGTGAGAGTAACAGATTAGGACAAGGAAAAGTGAGGAAAAATTGCGCGCGGTCCGTGGCCCGTTTGTCAAGGTATTGCTCCCACATACGCCTGCTTTGATTGGAGAAACCACGGAAAATTATTGATCAGATCAGCCGGCCTCTGCAGTGACATCAGTTGACGCTCTTAGCCACCTCTCCCAGTAACTTCGCTCGTAACCTAGCTGTGAAGGTAGTGTGGAAAATCCTGCCATCGTCGTGAGTGTAAGCCTAGGACCTCCCGGTCAGAGGCACCGCAGTGACATCAGTTGACGCCCGGAGCCACCTCCCCAGTAACTTCGCTCGTAACCTAGTTGTGAAGGTAGTGTGAAAAATCCTGCCACCGTCGTGAGTGATAGCCTAGGACCTCCCGGTCAGAGGCACTGCAGTGACATCAGTTGACGCCCTGAGCCACCTCTGCCAGTAACTTTGCTCATAACGCAGCTGTGTAGGTAGTGTGGGAAATTCTGCCACCGTCGTGAGTGTAAGCCTAAGACCTCCCGGTCAGAGGCACCGCAGTGACATCATTCGATGCCCTGAGCGACCTCTCCTGGAGAGAAGACTAGTTCGGAGGAGAGCGGACGCGAAGGCTGCGAGGACAGGGAGCCGTGGCGACTGGGGTGTGGCGCGGACAGCCAAAGCGGCGCTGAGAAAGGACGGGGGCGACGCCGGACTCTCGGTGGCGAGGGCGCCTGATTAATTTACTGCGCGGCCGGCGTGGGCGGCGTGGGCGAGCGGCGCGGGCGGGCGGCGCGGGGCGGGGCAGGGCGAGGCGGGGTGGGCGGGAGGCGGGGCGGGGCGGCTCCTGCGGTGTGCCTCATTATGTGGCTCGGTGACTCACACGCGCTGCGCGCGGTCCGGGGAATATGAGACGCGTCCCGCGCTGCAATTTAATTTCGTTAGCGCTCTCGAGGTTGCAGATGTGTAGCCGGTGCAGTCGACACACTTGAGTCTTGAAACTGCAATTTGCTCGTGTCATTTTGAACTTGATTTGTTTTTGTTTCGTGGTGGCGAGAGAATGTATTTGTTCTGTTTTGTTTACGAAATTAGCATGCGGGCCATGTACTAATGGAATCCATTGTCTTTCTTATTGACCGTGATACCTCCGCAATTAAAGGAGGTCATTTTCCCATCTGATGAACAACTGTGATTATGTGTAACCGAGTTTACTTGAAATAAATTGTTTTGAGACACTATGATATAGGTTTGTTTGATAAAACGTTCTATAAAACGTCTCACAATATCTGAAATAATGAAAATTAATTATTCCAAAATAATAATATGTACCATCAACTTATTTCACTAATAATTTTTTTGTGTTTGCAAAGACTTCAACTACAGAAGAGACATTCTTCTCCGAAGTGTACTGAATGTTATATCTTTGGACGCGACGTTGCTTCCCCCTTAACCAAATGTCAGATCCGGTGTCGATATAGACATTGTCTTGAGTAATTTTTCTGGTCCTGATATCCCACCCGCCATCAAGTCGCCATCCTAGCCAGGACAAGCTGTCAGTTCCAGACTGGTCTGCTGACATATGCGGTAGTATAGTGTAAGTATAAGCGTGTGTGTGTGTGTGTGTGTGTGTGGCAGGATAGTGGAAAGAACAATTATGAGGAAGAAAAGATCGCGCGCGGTGTATGGTCCCGTGTATTAAAGTACTGCTTACGAGATTAATGATCTTAGCAGTTGGAACGACCGGAATCGCTAACAAGCAATCAATTAATGAATCAATCGACAGCCGAATCTCAGTCAGCAGCTACAGCAGCCTCGTGTCGCAGTAGCGTATAAGAGAGCGCTGATCTCTAGGGCCAACGCATCTGAAAACAGGGTTGAGCGTGTCGGGGGTAAGAACTTGTTATATAAACTTAGTGAGGTCACGAAAATATATTTTACAATGAGAGCTGGCTGCGATGAATCAATGGCAGCATTGCTGTTGCCTCTGAGACGTCGCTGGAAACATCCACCAGATCAGAGCAACCGGCCGCAAGAATTATCCTCCATTCAGTGCCTGATTGCATCCTAGCTGACAAGCTATTGTAGAAAATCCTGCCATCGTGGGGAGTGTACCCCTAGGATCCCCCTCTCAGAGGCACTGAGTAGTGACATCAATTGACGCCCCGACGTACTTACCTCTCCCGGTCTGTGAGTCGAAATGTCGCCCCCGCTCGACGCGCATTCAAACCGCGCGGGGCAGCCGGAAGTTCTGCGTGACAGCCGCCTTATTCTGCGCGCTGGAAGAGGATCTCACTCGGGGGCGGCCGTCGACAGATTCACTCTCCCTCACCCCCAGCGCACCGCCACATTCGCAGCCGCTGCCGCGAATTATCGCGAATCCCTTCCGCGCAATGAAGCGGCGCGGCTTGGGGATAATATTTAAGGGTTCGCGCCGAAAGTTTGCCTTTGAAGCTTACTTCCTGAATAACGAGCTAAGGGCGAGTTGAAAATGAAACGCAAGAAATTACATTCACTAATGAGGTGGAGCAAAAAAAGGCTCCATTCGTTGGTGTTGACGTCATTCATTCGTGAATAGATGCAACTTAGAATTTTGGTTAATACCGAGAAGTGCATTCTAGATGTTCTGAAAACGATGGAAAAAATTCTTTAAACGAAATTGAAATCTAAACTGAATCAACAATAAATTGTGTATTGTAAATAACTAAGTAACATGAAATGAAGGAAGGAAAACAAGCAAAAAATAAAACGTCTCATTTGTTTGGAAAGCATTCACTCATGAAAATGTGAATTGTGGAAAATGAAAGGAACAGTGTACGTATGGAATTATGAAAAGGCAATTCGTTTCGTAAAAACATGAACAGCGCACGTGTGAAATTATGAAAAGGAAATTTGTTCCGCAAAAACTATTTCGTACGCAATACTGCTTTCCATATGAAAATGCGAAACTATATTTTGTTTGTTTTTTGTTGATTACTTTCTAGTTTGTTTGAAGAAAGGTTTATTTCTATTATTGCATAATAAAAATAATGGCATTGTGTGAAGCAATATAAACATTTTCAGCATTGCTTAATGGTAGAACTTAGATTGAAAGAAAACACAGACCATACAAGAGCAAAGTATAGAAGGGCTGAACTAGGATAAAAATTGTAAAAGTTACAACAAAAAATGTTTGCAAGCGATCTTAAGTCATTAGAATCGCAGCCCGCCAGGCGGCCGTCAGATTTCCGTCTTCTTGTTGTTTGCAAATGCCGCTATTGATCTTTCGAGACCAGAACATCACATCGAGTCTTGGTTGGTTGATTGATTGAATGATTAGTGATTCAGCGCGACAGCTAATAAAGCCATTAGTTCTGTAAGTGTAGTGCATATTCTTCCTCGGGAGGTGGCGATGATCTTTCACTGTCAGCTAACAGGAGTTTCCCCAAACTGGTATCTCCCACCAACGGAGAACTGTTCCAACCAGAAAAGAAGCTGTAAGCTCTCGACCGCTTTCCCGGCACATGTGGCAGAGTAGCGCATGTAAGTGTAAGGGTGTGTAAGGGGTAGGAAAAGATAAATGGGAGGGAAAGATCGCGCACGGTGCCAGTTAGTACTGATCTCTGGCGTGTTTCTCATAAAAATGTAAGTATTTTGAAAATTGAATTGTTGATAATCGAATTTAAGTAGAATTCCTTGTTTTTAAACCGCTCGTTTATTTGCAAATGCACTCACATTATAAGGCATTTTTACATTAATTTTCATTTTTGGTTATCTGCTAAAGCTATCTGCTGCTTTTTTCCCCCTTAGAGTGCCTTGACCCTAACCCATTTCACCTCCACTCCGAAACACGGCGATGGCTAATCAGCTCATTTTGATCGCAAACTTACTTCTGCCACTTGCCTACGCTGTGGCTCGCACGCCCGAGACGGCAATTGAAACCTCACGCGTAGTGAGGTTTGGTGGCCGCGAGGTGGCGCTCAAATCGCGGACCTTTCTTCCACTGGCAGATAGTCACTTTCGTCTCTTACAGCAATACACTATTCTGGCAGGAAGATGTCTGAAGAGGAGTGGGGTATTGAAGTTGATTATGGTGGTTGGGACAAGCTTCATCGTGTCACAACACTAAAGGCTCCAGGCGCGGAAAATTCGCAGCGGGTGCGGTGCGGAAAGTTCCCCGATAGACGCAGCGACGAAATTCGCGGGACCGTTCACACCGGAGCGTCAATTATGACCGAGCGTTTGGTGACAGTTTTTCTCATCCGCTAAACAGAGGCAAGGAAGTTCGATCCCTAGAGGAGCGAAGACTCGCGAAGGCGGGCGGTCTTCCACGCAACTCGAGCGGCAGCGGTCGAAACGCAACCGACTGCGTTCCAAAATCCGCAGGTAACAAGATGCTGCCGCCTAGGTTTAAGCGTGCTAATATGGTAAAACGTGACGCGAAATTTTCACTATGCTGCGGCTCTTCCGCGCCGGCCAATGGGAGCCTTAAAGCAAACATCGATGCTCAGAGCGGGATTCAAACCCGCAAACACTGCTGTTCGCGGTTGTCACCGTAAACCACTACACTCGGAGAATCGGCCACCTTCAGAACTCTTTACGTAATACCGGTAATGGTAGAGTAAAAAAATGTTCAAAGCTAAGTTACTCCGAACAGAAATCCAACCCGATATTCTGTTTTATATTCAGTTGCTCTGCCCACTGGCTTCTACAATAGTGGCATTAACAGAAAATCGATTGTAGTTACATCTGGATTTTTTTGAGTCGACTCCCACAAGCAGAGGCCAAAAAAAGTGGAAACCATAAATTATTTGAGCACCGGAAAATACTTTTTTCATCCGCGACCCCAACTTGGCACGTAATCTTCCCGAAACGAAGCATGGAATCCTGCAGCGCAAGAAGGCCTTCCCGGAAGCCTAGCCGCGTCGGGCGCGACTCTTGGCGGCGGGCGTCTTGGGTGTTCTCACAGAAATCGGCGCCGCCTGCACTCGGCAGGCGGCCGGCCCGCGGCCAGCACATAAACGCTAGCGCCCGACTGCAGCGCGCCCTGCACTTCCCGTTATGCTAAGGAGACCGCTCGTAAACGCCGCCAAGAAACAACGCAGCAGCGCCCGGCGAAGCGACGCACGTTGCGGGGAGATCTCAAAAAGCTGGCCAAAGACGAGAAAAAAAAGTTTTATTTAGAAAATTTTAAGTAAGAAGTTGGGTTCCCGTTGTGTCTAATTCTACGCTTCGAGAAGGTCCGAGGTGACACAGTTGACTCTCTGTATCATTGGAACCGTGGCCGTTTAGCGAGCAGCTGTTTTCGGTATTGAACAATTTTTACATGTATTATAAATACTTTGTAAAAAATCTTAAAATTACTTAATTTGTATTTAATGTTTCAACAAAATAGTATAATGAATCTGTTTGTTCTTTAGTGGAAAACCGTTATTAGTTCCACAGAGTTCCATTACGAAATTTGTAAAAACTTCATTGTCTACTATTTAGCTGCTATTTTGCATTTCGTGCAAAAACATTTTTAGGCTTTTTCAATTTTTAATCCACCATTTTGGATTCGCCATTTTTATTTTATTTTTAATTTAACAATGAAATCGGAATCAGCGAACCCATAAAATCCGGGTTTATTATTGTTTTTTGTTGGAATTTTGACATTGGAATCATAAGCCGCGCCACTAAAAACAACGTATTCATATTTTGAATTAATCAGACCGTATTTTGCTCTTTAATTTAAAGGCAGAATATAAACATAAAACACGTCTTTATATCAATACATACATTACATGTGATACATAAATACAGCAACGTTACACATATATAAAGCAGAGATTTATGTTAATATTCTGTCTTTAATTTAGAGACCAAAGTACAGCCTGACTAATTTGAAGAAATATAGACAAAAAATAATAATCTCTTCATATTTTTGCGAACTTTTTGAGATCTTGCCCCTATGTGCGACGACCTCTGGCCGATTCCGATCCGCTCCTTTCCCGCGCCGCGCCGCCCCGCGCCGCGCCGCCCCGCGCCGCCCGCCCTTTACGAGCGTGCATTCCTCGCCCACACGCCCAGGGCCTCCACGAGCTTGTAATTGCGGAAACAACCGATTGCGCGCCGTGCTGAATGGTTGTGGGACGTTGAATGGGGCGCAGAGGAAAATTGGTTCTTGCCATTTCACGTTTTGAGTTGAAAGCGTCTTCATTCTTTGGTTCAAATAGGCTCGAGAACGCACCCTTTAGTGTTTTTCGAGTACGCACGTCAAAACAGGCGGATTCTGAAAATCGTTGTTCAATAAGGAATAGCACGACAGAAAATCGATGGCAGTGTGGAAACCCCGCTTGTGGTTAATTTTTTGCCCTCTAATTGATGGAACCATAATTCGACGTTGCTGCTAAAGTATACAACACGCACACTATTTGAAACTTGGTCGAGTTATATCTTGAGTTCCTAAAAATTCCTTGTTATTCTGAACTTCCCTTGGACCCCGTTTTCAAGTGTTAGTCCATTCAGAACGGCAATTACTCGCAGTTATCTTGAAGATGTTAACACAGGCCAGGCGATAAAAATCCACGCGTGAGTTTGGCTAATTACTGTATTTATTGGCAGATACCGGAGTAAACGTACTGGGCGGTACAATTTTGAGAATTTTTTTTGCCTGAAGGAGTGCAAACAGTTCTCTTTTTGTTTTCTCGCTTTATATCCTCATGGTGGACTTCTCAGCAATGCAATCACTTCTTTATGTGCCTGCACACTCTGGCAGCAAGAAAAGGAAGGGAGGTAGATAATGACAGGTTCTCGCACTGGAGATGGATGTCACGTTCCAGGAAACCCTGTTACGAACAAAGGTATAAAAAATAACTAGTGGTGCTATAACAACACATACCTTTTCGTATTGTATTAACTTGTGCCATTTTTGAAAATTTCCAAGAGTTGAAACCGAAACTGCGCCATTTTATAAGCATACTTCGTACCACCCCCCAAAATATTAAAGAAAATATTACAAGCATTTGTTCTTATAAATGCCTTTATTTCACATAAAATTATCCCCTTTTAAAAAATCACCTAATATTGAAAAACAATTGTACATGACCTCGTTTAAAGATCAAATATTGAAGAACTAATTTGTTTAAGAAAATATTTCAATCAATTATTTTGTAGATCTGGGAAGACACCGTTTAAGCGCGTATATGTTTCAAATAAGTTGTATTTGATAAAACGAAGATATTAATATCACTTGAATTCCAAAAACATCCCATTCAGATATTTAACAAAATTTACGTTCATCCCTAATTTAGACAATTCTAAGTAACCTCACAAAAGAATAGAATACAAATGCGTACATCGCAACCAAAAATCGATCGAGAACATTTCCCGCTCTTGGAAAATTGTCGCTTATGGAAGGAGTTTGATTTGGTAGCAAACGCATAATTTCGTGGTTAAAAATCATCGCCACCTAGAGGAGTTTATAGGTTGGGTTAACTTGTGTACTTGGAACGACTCAATCTCAAGGAAGTGAATTCAGTGATTGTGTTTCCGGGCATGTATATAAGCTATGGCTAGTTCCGTAAGTGTAGTGCATTTGTATTGTGGGAGGTGGCGGGGATCTTCCCCGCTGGACGGCGATATCTGACACCGAACTACCCGTCGGCAAGCGCGGTATCCCTAACCAGGTATCTCCCACCAGACGGCAGCTCTCTGTCTTTCCTTGTCTTTCCGTCTCTCATTATCTCTCCATATCTGTGTATGTCACTCCCCACCTCTCTCTTTCTCTGACTAGCTGTTTCTGTTTGTTTCTCTCACTGTCTCTCCCTGTACCTCTCTCGGGAGAAATTTCACAATCGCAGGAGCAGAATAAGCAATGAAGACGTCTTTATAATCGTACTCCAGTGTGCAACGAGTTGCGTCAAGCGCCGTTTCTTAGATCACCCTATTCAGGGCGCTTGAGTGAGCAAAAAATCATCAACTCGCGTTTATGTACGCAGGCATTTCAATCGTACTATATCTACATTCTTCCTGGAGTGCAAGCTATAAGTTGACAAAGTTTTATCGAATGAACGGTATGGCAACGCGTTATGTATGAAACACTCAGACTACCAACATTGTATTTTATATATTAATTTACAGAAAGAGGGAAGAATGTACCATTGCGATATTCTGAAAACCAGTTGACAATGCGGTTGAAATGAATACTCATAATAACAGGAGGGAAATTGGGAAAGCTAGCGTCAGAGAAGGCCCCGGGGGGAAGAAATGCGAGAGGCGGGGCGGAGCAGAGCAGCGAC
>BOPP01000025.1:9302286-9335777 GCA_017312745.1 Gryllus bimaculatus
AGCCACGCCCACAGCGCCCGGAATACAACCCCCGAGGGAATCTTCCGGTGTTTCCCTTCCGGTTCGCACCCTCGTTCTCGCCCCCCACCCCGCTCACGAACCTCTGGGGGTTCGTGGAAATAGTGCCACCGCAGCCGTTGCTGGTGAGCGATATTAGTTAAAATTACGCGCGTATTGTCACGGGGCGATGTATCGCCGCCCGCAACGACCCCAAGGCTGGCGCACGGCCGCGCCCACCCATAAAAGTAATGGGGCGCTTCCTCCCATACATCATGGGCCTCGGTGCGACCTCACTCCCCGCCACGGCCGGAGAGCACGGGGCGAGACCGCAGCGGGGGGGGGGGGGAAGATGGCAGATGCACAAAAGGGAAGGGAAATATATAATAGGGAATTTGGATATGTGGCCAGCCAACGTTATTAAAAGAAAAACGGGAAGGTGGATGTTGACGAGGGGCGAGACAGAGAGAGAGAGAGAGAGAGAGAGAGAGAGAGAGAGAGGGGAGGGAGAGAAAGAGAAAAGAAAGAGGAGGAAAAAGAAAGGGAAAGAGAGACAGAGAAAAAGAGAGAGAAATGAGAGAGAAAAAGAGAGAAAAAGAGAGAAAAAGAGAGAAAAAAGATTGAAAGAAAGAGAAAAATGAGAAAAGAGAGAGAAAGGAAAGAGGTAGAGAGAGCTAAGACGATACTCAATGGAAAGCATTTATCTCCACTTCTTCACTGCATCCTGTGGTAGATGCAGGTCCCGGAAATGTCAAAACAGGCGCTGTAATTAATCAACACTGCATTCGTATTTAATAATATTGTTGAATTTAATAATATTGTTGTAGGTTGAATGAAGACGAATAGGAAACAGAATATAGCTCTAAGTAATATATAAATTAGTAGTGCGTTCCGTAAGACCGCCAATGGCTTTTGGACCGCGGCTCGATACTGGACGTTTACTTAATATGTTGAATGGCAGCGAGTTTGTGGCGTCTAGTGAGATCGACTTCTTAGATTAACTGCACTAATCATTTCCGTTATTTTCTCTGATCGCTTCCAGGTGAATACCGTCCACCCATCATAAAATGCGACGTGAGGTATCTTCCGTTTCTATCCATCTTCCCCAAGTCGGGCTAGTAAGCCACGAACGGTAACCAGCACCCGCAGACATGAAAGAGACAATAGTCATCGAAGGGAGAATTCAAATTAATTATTATCTATTAATTTATAGAAAAAATGTTATATCCTTCAACGTCTTAGAGGAAATGAATACTGTGTTAATGTAACACCAGAAATTAATTCAAATTTGACGCCCAGCCTCAAATAAAAGAATTAGAAGCTCTTCTTGGCATAATTTAAGAGTTAAGAGTATGCATTTCAAAAGTGGCTTGCTCAAGATAGTAAAAAGTTCCTTCAATAACCCGCGAACATCATTACAGAGAGAAAAGAAATGTTTCTCAGAGTAACATTTTCAAACTGCTTCGCAACGTGACTAGCAGGGCTCAGCACTGTCCGAACAGGTATCGCCAAGCTTTGTTATTAAGAACTAAGGTAATTTCTCAGACGCAGTTTGTTCACATTGTTACATCGCCAGTAGAACCAATTGATAGCCGATCGTATCGCGGAAAGAGCAGAAGGCATTTTTGCATACCTCAACAAGTTTTGTGATATTTGGCGCTCCGTGCATCATCGACATTTCTTGTAGGTGCCCTAAATATTTGCGCCGAGACCACACGAATTCCTGGGGGAAGGACGACTACTGTTTTCGGGTGGATTTGGGATTTGGAGAAATGGGTGAAAAATAAGCCCAAGACTGGTGAGACACTATTTTTTATTCTTGAAATAGTGGTCGAAAGCAGATTCTAATGCCAACGTGTGGTGAAAGTCTAATGGTTTCCATTTTCAGAATTATTTCATTGCCAGAACCACGAAAGGCTATTTTAGAAATCCGCCAACGACAAAAAATTCGAGTTATCCCACCCCGCGAATGTAACATGAAGAATTTTGATGCCTCAAAAATAAGTTTTTGGAATTTATAAATCAAGAATTAGACGTTCTTAACCCACACTTAATGACATTAAGGAAAAAAGAAAATAATTATAACTGAAACTTAGAAGAAATGTTCTGGCACTGTCTCCCGACTTTTGCCAAAACAGCGAAACTGATGATGACGGCAAAGCCGTTGATAGCTATCAAAAGCTCCTGAAAGCCGGCCTCTAATTAACATTAAATTGACGGAGATGACATATTTTATTTCTTCATGTAATTACGTCAACATCACCTCATCAGAAATCCCACAATAAAACTTATAAGGGTAAACTGGCTACTGGGAAGAAAATCATCTTTAAGCTTGTGCATCGCAATCAAAGTAATTTGTACAAAGCAATATTAAAACCATACTGCATACAACTTTGGGGAACAGCTCAAAATCTCAACACGAAAATATTACGTTTCTGGACAATAAGCCTTAAGAAAATTTGTAAGAACCCTGTAGCAAAAATAACGAACCCAACAATACATAAAGACTTACTGATACCATCAATGCAAGAAGAAATCAACAAGATCAGTGAAAATTACCTACAACGACTATATAATCATCCCAATATTCTAGCCATCAACTTACCACATAATAGTGACACCACCAGACGACTTCAACGACATCATACTTTAGACCTCGCATACCGACTGTAAACCGTTCATTTTAGAAATTTTGTGTTCTAATTATTTATTATTGTATGTTTATCAAACATGTTTTGGGCCGCTTATTAACTAATAAAAATGTAATATTAGTGGAGTACGGTCAATGGACTTTTCTTCTCTCAAGTATACTTGTATGCACAAATTTATTCAATTTTTTCCAAAAGTTTGTTCGCAGACAACTTGCAAATAAAATATGATAAAAACATACATTAAATTATTGTTAATCTCAAAAATATTTTTTTTAACTTCCCGTCGGCTATCGCGAGGCCACGCATGCTCTTCCTCGTCCTCCCCCGTTGCGTGCTTTCTGCAGAACGAACGACCCCAGAAAGGGCGGAGAACGCACTGGTGGTGACTGGAGACCCCTTTGTTTGTCTGCTCTGAGTAATTTGATTTAGGGTGCATTTCCCTTTCGCTGCGGTCATCACGCCCTCCCCTCGCTTACCCTCCCTCCCTCCCCCTCCCAAACGAACCAGTTTTACGGCCGCCCGCCGAAACGGAGGTGCGGCACGGAGCGGGGCGGGGAAGGTGTGTTTTTTTTAGAAGCGGGAATCGCTTGAAAGTTTAACGCCCGTTTCTGCCGATACGCGCGCCGCGCGTTTAAAGCTTCGCACTAAATTCTGAGTCGGCGCGGGGGATTCCTAGCCACCTCCCGTGACGGAAGTTGTTTCTCTCGAATTTATTTCTCGAAGTGGGGGGCGGGGGGGCATAACGAACGTGTTCTTTTCGGTGGGAAGTGAGCAAACAAATAGCGTATCACATCGGTTAAGCTAGGATTCTTTTTTCTCTTTTGTAGACATTCTTGGAAGACGACTTCACAGATAACACAAGGAAATACCAGTGTATTTTAATTAACTATTTTTTTAAGAAGTGCAGTTGAAAATTATTATTTTACTTACCTTAAGAAGATAGACGACATTCACTGCTCCGGACCGGTGTAGATCTGCAAAAACGAAAATTCATTTCAGTAACTGAAGATTTATATTATTATTAAAAAATAATAAAATATACAATTTTTTAATTTAAAATATGTTATTTTTTCTTTATCTTCTTTTGGAACAATAGCTTTCTCTGCTTCACTGCCAGTAACAAACTGACTGAAGCCGATCCAAACGACTGCAATCCCTAAGAAAGTAGGGCTGATGTAAATGGGATCCATACAGTGATATATTAGATTCCTGCATAGGTATGAGCGTTCTCTTCCTGGTGTCGTGGACTGAAAGGCTTTCCCACCCTAGATGCATCACCTTTCCTATCTCATCCTGGTGGCTCATGTGCCAAAGGAGCTTGTATCTAAATTTTATTACATGAAAATTTAATTTATTACTGCAATTTAGACTAAGCTAGGTGGCAGTTTAGCAATAAAAATGGAGTAATACAAATACAAAAATTTACAACAATATATTTTAAATATAAAAAAAAATATTTGCATATCACCTTAATTTGGTATACACTGTATTATATCCAACATGCAGATGTAAAGGATGTTCAACCCACGGTGGGTGGTTTGATCCACCATATAATAAACTTGGAAAATAATAATTTTATTAAATAATAAATTAATAAAACTCACTAGGAAATACAGTTAATTAATGAGGTTGAAACGTCAAAACATTAATCAGGAAAAATAACATATCAATTTAATAATAACAATAATGTATAATAAAAGGCGTTAAGTTTATTGTTCATTGATAAAGAGAGTTCACTGAAAAATATATGTGTATAACCGGAAGAAATAAATATTGCAAAGGAATGTTAATTGTACATACACAAGAATCTCTGAGAAATATCCCAACTAGTATCCTATAAAAAAACTTTATCGTTGAAATTTGGTTTACAGAAACACTGTTCTACTATTAACTGATTTACTGAAACATTATTATGATCTCTATTGACATATCTTCGCCAAACTCCCCCATTATTATTAACAATTGTATAATTATGCTCTACAAAAATTTATTTATTTCATTTGAAGATGATTACGTGGTTCAGTTTTTACAACTTTATCACAAGTGTTCGTGACTTAATGGTAAATTATAATTAATTATTTACAGGTAACATAAAGAGGTTGAGGAAATCTATTGAGACATATCTGTTTATTCTGTTTTGAAGAACATTTTGAGGAATACGTGAAATGGATATTTGTTTTTGATTCTTAAATTGAGGATTGAGTTTCTGCAGAATGTGAATTCGGATAGTGCGAAAGTTAAGGAAAAGTTAAGGTAAGTTAAAGAAGAATATTCTCTTTAGGAGATGGGAAGTTAGGCATTCCGAAAGAAGACTGACAAAAAATAAGAAAACACATGTGATTGGATGCTGATGATTGATTGTGCTGCAGGAACATTAAAATGGCAACCCGTTATCCATTCACGCTCCACTACGACACACATTTTTTTCTTCGATAGTGAAGGTGAAGTATTCACAATAAATATGTATGTATGATGTATGTATACATTTTGGGTCGATAGTTCGACTTTGCCGGTCAGCTAATTGTGTCCCCCATGCCTGGGACTATCAACATTGCCATTCATGGGAGGTAAAAGAAACATGTGGCAAACATGACGTATTTCCTTCACCGTAAGTGGAAATATCCGCCTATCTGCGCATTTCTTCGTCGCATGCTACAGCACCTAGGACGGTTTTAAACGAACGCTACAACTCCATTTTTTGCCTCGCCCGGGAATCGAAACCGGGATCACACCATGGAAACGTAGTATGCTGCCCATTGGCCATCTTAAAGACTCACAATAATTATTCTGATATTTATAAACAATTGTGTGAGCTATAATTACTTTTTTATTATTTTATAGCCCCTCTGTGAGTATATTATCTTACAAACGTATTTTTCTATCAAAACATAATATTTTTTGTCGATATCTTTATATCACTTTCTCGACACGAAGTGCAAGAGAATGTAAAAGCACTTTGTTGCCTCAAGGACACCGAAAACGACTTTTACCACCCGAATCTCCACCTTGAAAACTTTTTAACCGAATCCAATTATTTTCCTCCTCAGAACGTATAGTCGAAAAAGTAAAAATTTCCACGTATTCTTAAAACATGATATAATAAACATATTACATATGACTTACTGAGATGTATATGAATATGACAAATACTTTTAACTGTGACTTCAGAGTTACGTTGGATCGTTAATATATTGCGTCAAAATAAAAGATCAACTTCGTTAATATTTCACTTCCCCATTATTTCGTTGCGTTTTCGCTCTCACGTTTGCATTAGGGACGGACTCGTAAGGAAATGAATTCTTAATGTAAACAGGGCCTGGCAGATTTATTATAGGTAGGAAACTCAGTAAATACGAAGGTAGCGCAATATTACCTGTCAAATGAATTAAGTTACGTATTTGGAAATGTTTCATAACGCCAGCATCGGTTTGGAAAGTATAGAAATCGTTATCTTCCATGCGAGTGTAGGTTCCAGCAAAAGACCCGAGATCAGATAAAAAAAGATTATCCTTCCAGTAAAGGAACTATATACTTTCTCTTCTTCTTAAAGTTCAGAACAAGATTAATATTAATGTGATGACAGGAAATGTTGGAGAATAAATGTTACGATGCACAGGAAAATTAATCACTTAAACAATAAGATGAATAGTTTCTTTGTTGACTCAAGATGTCCGAAGAAATTAGAAATCGTATTTTAAACATTTAGAAACTTTAATGAATATATGATCAGCTTGGAGAAGCTTAAAAAATTAAAACAAAATTTCAACCAGTGCTGTGAACACGAGAACTTTTCTAAAGCACAACCTTTAATGTTTCATACTAAAAATACTTTTGCCGTACATTAAATATGAATTCACAAATTACTGATGTTACCAAACATTTATTTATAATCCATTTTCCTTGAAGATTGTGAGACGTATCTTCCAGTTTCTCACCTCGAAAACGTGTAAATAATTTCTGTCTACACTACATCACTACACTACCGCTCATGCAGGGAGACCAGTCGGGGAGTTAGAGCTTGTTTCACCTAGGGCTGTGACCCGTTGGTAGAAGGTATCTGGTTGGAGAAAACCACCGCAAACCGAAGAGTAGGTCGGCGCCGATTCTCGCCATCCAGTGGGGAAAGATCACCGCCACCTCCCGCGATAAAACATGCACTACACTTACGGGCATAATGACCACGCTAGTTGACGCGCCCGAATCACTAATCAATCAGTTCTCCATAGAGAAATAGAATGCAGATGCGGTCGCGCATTCAAGAACTGCACACTAGTGATCGGCCATCAGCATCGTACCACCCACGCGTGGGGGAGTTGTCGTACAAATTATCGCTTCGCTCGAGGGCGTGGGCGTGTCCTGCGCATGCGCGACGCCGCCCACGACGCAGCCGCCGGCGACGGCGACGGCGAGGGCGCACAACTCGTAAATTGGTTGCAAACAACGGCGGGGAGGGCACCGGAGTCACAGACCGTAGAGCGATGCAATTCACATTTTCTGTCAACGGGGTGGTGGTAACTCATTCTTTTAGACAGGTTGCCGTCTTTGCAACTGAGAAATTAAAGGCACATCTTCCGAAAAATTGACATTATTAGAAACGCGTAATAATATATAACTATCGATTTAAATTATTTATAATAATGTCTATTTTGGGTGGAAAAGTGCCTAATTTCTCAGTGGCACGGATGACTCTACGAAATGAGTGACTTTATACGAAAACGGAGACAGAATATGTCTGTAGGTGCTCTGTGAGTTTCCTATTCATGTGTAGTTAGATTTAGTTGTAAGATTAGCATTTAAGTTAAATATAAGTCATAAAAAATACATATGATGTAGTATAAATAATACTGAAATATGTATATTCGTTCACTAATAAAGATATATTATAAAAAAAAGAATATGTCAATTGCATCATTACCTGTAGTCTCTAATACCCTCACCATCATTGTAACAGCCAATTTACGCTTTGTGTGTCCTCGTCGTCTCTTGCACTTCAAAATTGCACTTCAAATTTGCAATTTTGATAGTAATTGCAAATTGATTGTAAGATATTAGTTTAATTGTTGCTTAAATGGTAAATATTTACTGATCTATTAACACCAACACGACTGGAAAACCAGCTCACCAATATTTTTCCGAAATGGTGTAAGCAAATTCAAAATCTTTCTACCAACATCCATAGGAGATGACGGTATTTGCGCCTCACACGTGAACAAATGAGGCTTCGTCTCCGAGGCAGCGTCCTTTCCGCCTCTGGGGATTTTGCTCCAGTTACCAAGACACACATTTTCTAAGTGCGACTGGTTAACTCACCGCTTCCTCGAATCGACAGTAGTCTAGGACTGTCTGCAAGGTTTTGAAGGTAGAATTTCGTACGAAAGTTTTTTGCTTTTGGAGAGCGTACATTTTTTGTTCGCGTGGTATTATCATAATTTTACTCGAAAGCAACAATGTTTGGAGAAGTAAAACGGGAAGTTCAGTTCGTGAAATTGCTATATTTCCATCTCTTGTTCCCAAGAAGAGAGTATAATGTGTTCATTTTATCGTTTCGACCATCCCTATGCCACAGTACACAGTCAGTCAGGCAGCTTTCCGGAACAACGTGTTTTATTAACTTTATCTTCCATTTTTCTCCGCCGCTCCGTTGCAATGTCGCATTGATTTATGATTAAAACCTGTACCCAACTCAGAGCTCTTAGAAGATCAATAAATAAAATAAAATGATGAATGTAAAATTAGGTATCCGGGTGAAACACGCCGCCTCTTCAGTTCTACGGTAGTTTTTTTACCTAAAAACGACAGCACCTTGTCACTGTTGGAGGATCCATTAACTCATAACGCCCCCGAGACCATAATATTGCTTCGAGATACCGAACTCACTACAATGGTGTATTCGACCTGTTTGTCATTTCATTACACTCCTTCAATTCTGGATTCTTCAATTGGATGTTTTAAATTTTGAAATAACAACACATGAATCCTCGTTTCTCAAAATGGCTTTAACGCTCCCCTTCCCACGCGTGCCTTGAGGAGTGGGTCTGTGCTGGAGAGGTGCTCACGGCGTCGAAGTGCCGATGACGTTTGCGGGGAGGGCGCCGTGTGAAGCCCGGCCGTGGGCGGCGGGTGAGGGTGGAGGTAGGGGGGTTAGCCACCATGTCGTAAATCGCGGGCGGGGTGGGTGTGGGGGCCCGCCGGGCGTTGATTACAGGTCGAGCAGTACCGCGGCGCGGAGTTTATCGGCGGGTTACCCGGCGCGCGCGCTGGGGGCGGTGGAGGCGGTGACGAGCAGGGGGGCGTTATAGCGCCGGTGCGGTGGCAGCGAAGTGCCGTTCAGAAGGCGGCAGGGCTGGGCGCGGGCGGCGACGCGAGGCGTAGCGCGGCAGTAGCAGCAAAGTGCTGATCTAGGGGGAGGGAGTTCGGGGTGGTGATGGCGAGGCGGAGAGCGGTGCAGCTGCAGTGGCAGTGCCGAATTCGAGAGGCAGGACGGTGGGAGGTGAGGCGTCAGCGACGCGGGGGCCGACGCCGTAGCGCGGCGTGGCATCAAACGGCCGATCGAGGAGCTGGAGAGTGGGCGCGGGCGGCGGCGGCGGAGGCGGTTAGCGGGGCAGTGCAGAAAGTGGCGATCGAAGGTACGAGAGGGGGGGGAGGCAGTAGCGCAGGCGGTGGCAGGAAAGTGGCGATCGAGGAGCAGGTGGCGGCGGTGGCGGTAGACGAAGTGGTAATCGTTGCGGGGGTGAGTGGCAGTGACCATGAATGTACCAGAGACGAGAGCAGACAACTGTAATGATGATGATGTGGAAACGCGGTGGCGACTGAGATGCTGACAAAATGGAGGTGAATTCGCAAGAGAAGGATGCAGAGAACTGGATGTAGAGTGGGGACATTGGTGTGGTGAAGGTGTTGGTGGGTTGGGGGTGATGGAAGGTTAAGATGATGTTTATAAGGAAGTTGAGGAGACACTGGCGAATGTGATCGAAATGTTGGGAATGATCGAAAGAGTGGTATTAGATGTACAGCGAACTTCCTTCAGCGCAGGGCGACGGGCAGCGTCCCCTACCTACTCCCCACCCCGTTTTCTCAACACGTGATTACCCTTCCTGAGTTGACAAATTGGTTGGGCCGATGGTTGTGGAGGGGGCTCACAGTCAATCACAATTTAGCGGATGCGTGATGTTAGTTTATTTTCTAAGCAGTGCGGGTACAATTTAATTTGACTGTAGCCACATAAATGTTGCTAGATTTTGGCGGATCTCTAATGTTACCTTTACGCTAAGCGCTCTCCCAGAACGAGACTAGAAGCGGCTAACTGAAAAAGAGGCTTAACATGAATTACGTCTTGGATCGGTTCCGTTCCTCCAATCTTCTGGTGACAGTGTCGGGAGCTACAATATCTGCAGCACTTATGGCAATGAATACATTCATCTAGATGTCGTCAGAAACAGTGCGAATGTTCACGTCTTGCGCATTCGTAAGCTGAGCTGCAGGTCGACGTGGCTCACTGAATCGGTAAGGAAGATATTCATATTATCGACGTCGGCGGCTGTCTGGCAAGCAGGTGCAGCATGTGAGCTCCGCCAGCCGCAAGTTAAACCACCGAAGGAAACAGGCGAAACTCGATTTCTGCATAAATACATTACTTAAAGGGGAAATGCAAAGTGTATGTTGCTGTTCTATAAGCCATTAAGATGAGCCGTCTTGAACAAGACTAAGTGATAGGCGTCATCGCCTTGTCCCTCCACCGACCCGCACCCGCACTCCAGAACGAATGTGCAGTACGTACCCTGCCTCGACCACTACTCCTCTTTTGGTCTTATTCTACTAGAAGGATTGGGGCCCGGGGTGGGCACCTAGGCTTTGGCCGTTGTCCGCACCCCCATCCGGTGCCAAGAACACCATCAGGCTGTATTCGGATTCTACCGGAACACAGTTACTTTTCACGGTAACCTCCCTAATTAAGCCTAGGTGAAGTCATTTTGCCAGCTCAGAGCTACTAGCTTTCTAGGCTAGTAAAATCATGCCCCAATCACAATGTTCCGGGGCAAGTCCCCTCTTTGCCTAGATTATTGGGCCATTGCCACGACGAAAAGAACTGCCCAACTGGAGGCCGCCCGGACTACGGACCTGGTGACTCGTGGCCTCCAAACCGTCTGCTCACTGCCTCCAACTTGACGCTATCGACGTGCGTACAGCCGGACCCTTGGCAACCAGATCATGTACCCTGTCGGACTTTTATATGAGGGATTGAGATCTGCCACCGGGTGCACACAGGATGCCGACGAACGAATTCCACGCCCGCTCCTGCTGGGTGATGGGTGGCGATTCACCTCACTGCCTCCACCTTGGAGCTAACGATGTGCGACTTGCCCAAAGATGGTCGCGAAACACCTCACTGTGTTCACCTTGAAGCTAACGACGTGAGTACCTCCGAGAGACACGGGACCGAGTGGACATCTCCAACTCTACCTGGATCCTCAGGTCTTGCGACCTTATGCCCCTCTGTGGGGAGAACAACGTACAGCCGCCTTGCCATTGACGACTCCGGCGCGAGAGACGATGCGTAGACCTTACTCCACAGCCAACAGCATCTTTCATCATGCGTCTTTACAGACCTGGCTTGTCATCAATATTATTTAACAGTTGTATACAAATGGCTCTACACAATCATTGTACCGGGAGGCCTTTGAGGAAGGTCAACGCCCGATCCTAAAACAAATACAAAATAATTAAAGATTTTTTAAAAAAACTAATCCTACATGTGCGTGTCAATTTATTACAAAGCTTTTGTTAAAGTTCCTGACAAAATATTAACAGTTTTTGAGGCAAAGCAAAGGCATATAAGTTTATAATATTTCCTGTACTTGGGGTCAATTACGCTTTGTACTCAACAAGATCTGTTGCTACATTCTGAAAGAACAATGAAGTTGACTGCAGTGAATGTTGCATATTTTGATCGAGATTCTAACTCACCATTTATTGTACTTCATTTTCCCACTTACAATTGGTGACGTAGAAGAAACAAAGAAATGTTTAACACTCATTGATAGAAATCGTATCACAGATAAACGATCAAAGTCAGGATGGTGAATTATTTTCTACATGCTTACAAAAAACAAATTGTTTGGATTAATGCTGGCAAATCAATTCAAACCAGAAGCACCGACGAAACTTGGTTCGCATTTAATCTGGTATTAAATGTTATAGCGGGAAGTACAGAGGGATGAAATTTAATTTAGTGACGGTGAATAGAAAGAATAGTCTTTCATAAACATAATCTACTCCGATATTAAATTCCAAGTCTTATGAAGGAACTCATATTATTAAAAGTATATACTAATTTAATTTTGTTTCATTCCACGTAAAATATTACCTCATCAGGATGAACGCGTCTTAATAAAATAAAGAACGTTATTATATCGATAGAAACAATGAGTTTACTTAAAGACTTATGTACAGTTTCTTTAAAATTCCTTCTATATGAACTATTTTCCATATTAAATTGCTCCTGATTTACACTATCACCACCTTACTATCATCACCATTACCCCCGTTACCCACTCTTACACCGCACCACCACATCTGATTTGGCTCAGCCATTTCTACCTCCCCACAAAGTCTGTCGGACAACACACGCATAAAATCGATAAAAAGTAAAAGAAGGAGGAGCGTGAACTAAAAATCCCTTGGAATATTAATAGGGACCCTGCAATGGGGCAAGATGAAAAAGAATTGAAATTCTGAATCAGAATTCACAAAATTTTTTGAGTTAAAAATTAATTCAGCAATTTCTCATGCAGTTGAAAGAAGAGAAATTAAACTCATCGTACCCGCTTAATAATTTTTCAAATATCGCAATAAAAATATTCTCCAAACAAAGATAAAATGAATTCCATCAAATAAAAGAAACAGACAACAGAGATGACATAAATGAATTCTGTTTTGATACAATTTGTATGAAAGCACCATTTTTAGATTCATATCGTTCCCAAATACAAATTTTAAATGGTTGTGTATTGTATTTCAAATAAATATTTGTAAATAACTGATGGAAATTGTTGCTTTCTTATAGCAAAAAACCGAAGAGATTAAATACGAAAAAAGGGACAGTTTCAATATTTAATCTGAAGTTAATAGAGCTAAATTATACAACAAAAGTTTTGTATGGAAACAATCTTCGAATCAAACAAAAGCTACAATTTCCAACTGTATCTAATTACTTGCGGCTCATTAAAACGCTTATCGCCTTTCATTCAGCTACTACTCCGATGGAAATAATTACTCTAATGTAAATTTGATCACATGATTATTGTATTTCTTTCAACGCTTTGTGTATGAATTGCGATTATGCTAGCAAAACAACTGTGAAAAACAGTAGATTCAATTACGCAAATCGATGATTACTATATCATTTTATAGATAAATAACGTGCATCCTTCAAAACCGAAATAGGTTTTTTTCACGAGCATTATATCAGAGAACAAAAAGATCGAATGTTAAAAGCAAACTATTCATTTTACACCAGTGGTTAAACAACAACAAAACGACACAACTAAAATTAGGAAAAAGGCATCGCGTCTGGACCACGTTTCGCTGTATAACATGATTAATGCGTAATGCGTACCTCACACGGTAGGACACGATTCCAATTCCAGCGATCACGTGTATCCAATTTCATCACGGCTCCGCTGCTAACCTCCCAAAACGCTGTCGTTAAAATTCAACAGCGATCTATTTAGCCTAATCTCAGATTACCGGCATACACGACACCCGGCGATGCCAGTGCTATCTGCCGGCTCGAAGCGGGACTTCCTTTTTTCCCCGCCGGCGCTCCCGCCACAAGAGTGAGGGGGGAGGGGGGGGTCCATAACCGGAGCATGAATATGCATCGTCGGTTAGCGATGACAGACGGCACCTGGCAGCGTCCACGCCACCAGTGGCTGTGGACGCGGTCTGGACCCGGCAGGGACCGCCTTCACATCGCAAGGCTCGCAGCACGCTGTTTGTTTCCTAGTCCAAGGGAGTCAGCGTCCTCCGAATGTGGTCAATTCGGTGCAGTGTTTTTATTTTTAATTGAAGAAGTCTTAATTAAATGCAACATTGAATTCTTGACTGACGTTTTGGACATTGTATAATTTTGTATTAACGAGAGGGCCGGAAATAAAACTACTGTACGGGATGCTAAATACCTTAAATAATAGACATTCCGGGGCGGTAGCTTTAAGACTGCAGGGAATGAATCCTAGGAGAAAGGTTATTACATTCAGAAAATATGGGTTCTGGTTGCAACGATTTTCTCCGTGTTTGCCAATTGTTGTTTTCCCGACGTATTACTATGACCTGTGCATGTGGTACATTAACTTTGTTTAAGCAAGTTTGTCTATACATTATTTTCAATTCAATTCTAGTCGTCTTAAAACATACTTCTATTTAACCTCAGATGTTTTGAAAGAAGAAATATAGTAGTAAAATTCTCGTAAGTTAGTTAAAGGATTGATCGTAGATTATATTTAGCAAGAAAAAATCACTACATACCAATAAGCAAAAAGTTTCTGATAGTTATAGCCACACGAAAGGGGTAGAAACATTATATTTCTTTTTAACTAAGAAACAACAAAGAGGCAGATTGATGTTTCCGGTCACGCTGCTACGATTATGAGCACCGTTAGTGTAGTGAATGTTGTTCCTCTCTCAAGAATGGTGAGATATGCCGCCGCTCTACAAGTCGGTCTTCAGAGAATTTTGCCCAAAATCTCCCCCAATGGGGCGTCCTCCCCCAGACGGGACAATCTCTAAGCCCCTGGCTGAGGTGTGGACTGCATTTAAATATAGGTATGTTTGTGCAGGGGGGGGGGGTAAATCAAGGAATAGGAAGGAAAGATTGCGCACTGCCTGTGGCAGTTTTGTTAGGGAACTGCCCCAGTATGCGTCTGGTGTTGATAAAAGAAACAACGGAAAACTGTCGTTGAAATCAGTCGGTCGCTGGAATTCTTCTCCAGACAGCGACTGAATTCTACCTAGTTATGCAGCTATCGTATCGAAAATCCCTCAACGTTGGTACTCGAATCCTAGGATCGAATTGAGTCTCAGAAGACATAGCGACATCTGAACTAAAGTCAGCCGGTAAAGGACTGACCTATTAGGGGTTTACATTAGAATATTTGCAATCGTCCTATAGAATATTTGTGACATTCATCATCCAGGTCTCCAACAAATCTTGGAAACCTATTAATGTGCTCCTTTGAAATCATTATACCCCATAGAAAATGATAACAGGAACTCATATTTGAAATGAATTCCGTTTTCAACCATGGCAATATGTAATATAATTACTTCTTGTTTCGAAACCAAAAATTGAAAAATATATTTCAATTTTGCTATGACAGTATTAATAAGAAGAGTTAAATAATAATACATTTCAACTGTAACACTACATCCTATCGTAGGCTATTTATAGCTTTGATATAAACTATTCTATTGTTTAATTATATTCTATTTCTTTTCAAACTATTTGTCCGAATGCAAAGTACCGCATTGATAATGTTCAGGCACAATGTAAAAATAAACAAATACAGTTCAACACCCCATATAGTTTTGCAATTAAAAGTACGGTCTGAACACCGACTATCAAAGAACGTCTTGAAAATCCATTAATAACAAATGAACGTTATTTAATACTTTCCTCTTTTCATACACGTAGGAAAGCCTCTTTACTACTGCTGCTACCAGCACTTAGAGTAAGTAACAAACAAGTACTACCCCCTCAGCACGCGGTGTGCTCCGGGGCTCGTGGTAAACGCTGCTGAACATTCCATTATGGGGGGCGAATTAGGTTATCTGCCATCGCCCCGCAGCCGACAGGTAACTTTCTCCCGAGGCAGATTCCAAAGATCACAATCGACCAGCTATCTAACTGTTAATGCGCTTACGAAGTTGGCCGCGGCCGCCCCGGGCCCAGGGCGGGGTCCGCCCGAGAGTTACATGTATTCCATGTCACTCCCCCGTAATTCGCAGCGGACACCTCTAATTTATACAGTCTGATGATAGGTTGAAGCGAGCCAAAGAGCACACACTTCGGAGCGCAGCGCGGCGCCCGAGATACGGATCGGCCGGACGGCGCATAAACGGTGAAATATTCGACCCGTAATCTGCGTTAACTCCCTTGTAAGCGCGCTTATTTTTTGTAAAAAAAAATATTTTATTTTTTTTTCGTTGCCGTGCGGACGACGCGGCGTGCAGCCCGGGCTCGGGTGTGCAAATATTTCCCTTGCGAAAGCGATCGGCGCCGGTGAAAGCTCCGCCGAGGAAGACAAGCGGTCGCGCGCGGGCTGACCGGCTTTATGGAAGAGTGGTTGGCGGAGGCGGTGGTGGTGACAGTGATAGTGGCAACAGAGACAGTGGGAATTGAGATAGCGCTCGGAAATGATGTAATTCTCAGATGATGATGATGTATGGTGGGAATAAATGATGTATGGAGAGAATGATGTAAGATGGGGATGTAATTTTAAGATCAGTGGTAGGAATGACAATGATAATTCTAGTGTAGGGCAGGTTTCAACAAACGTACTGGCAGTGATGACAGAAGTGCGGCGGCGGTGTGGTTTGCGGCGTCACTTGTTGAGCAGCAATTAAAGACGTGAGGATCGCGAGGAACACAGAGAATAGTGTTAAATAATAGGCGAGATACTACCAACGTAATGGCGTGGAGCTCCGAGAGGGGAGAGGGGCGGAGTCAGTGAGCGTCGGCGGAACGCAGCTGGCCACATTGCCGGCGGAGGTGGCAGAGTCGGCGGGTGAGGCAGCGGCGGCGGCGGCGGCGCGGAGGTGGAGGTGGAGAAGAAGGCGGAGGTAGCGGTTGCGGTGGCGGTGGCGGTGGCGATGGCGGTGGCAGTGGCGGAGGTGGCGAGTCCGGTGGTGGCTGCACAGACCACGTCGGCGCCAGTGGCAATAGAAACCGGCGGAAGAGGCGCGCACCGCACCGCTGGCGACGAGAAAGTCCCCTCTAGGACGGACGCGACGGGACGGGACAGAGGACCGAGACGAATGGGGCGGAGGAGAGGACGGACTTGAGAGGATGGGACGGAGACGAGGACGACGGAAACGGACGGACGACGGAACGGAACAGGACGGGTCGGGTCGGGTCGGGTCGGTCGGGTCGGGTCGGGTCGGTCGGCGGGTCGGCGGTCGGGTCGGTCGGGTCGGTCGGGTTCGGGTCGGGTCGGTCGGGTCGGGTCGGGTCGGGTCGGCCGTCGGGGTCGTGACCGCACGGGGCGCGGACGGAGGGTGGGACGGACGCACGTGCTGGGATGACGGGCAGGAAGGTAAGGGTAGGGGGTTGGAGCGTAGGTAGAGTGGAGCGTGCAGGGCTGGGAGGTCAGTGGTGCGGAGCAGGCGGGCCCAGCGGAATGGCTCTCGGGCGAATAGAAAACGTTCCGCGCAGTGCGCGGCGACGGCGTTACAAGGAGGCGGTGTGGGGGCGGTGGGGGCGGCGAAAGCGGCCAGGGTGGGGCTCTCAGTGGAACGCGGTGGGCGGGTGTGGTGGGACGGGGGCGAAGAGGGGCTGGGCACGGTCGGGCAGGTGCAAAAAGTGGTGGGGGAAGACCGCCAGGAGTCCGCAGAGACTTTCAATGAGGAAAGCGGGAGCATGGTTAGGCGTAATGAAGAGAGGTTCAAAGAGAAAGTCGTGCTAAAGAAAAAAAATATATACATGTTCAGTCGAGGCAGGGAAAGGAAGAGATTCTCGAGAACAAAATCACTGTTTAGCTAACAAATATAACTTGTAAGAGGGCAATAAAATGATAGCGTGGAAACTTAAAATCTACTAATTTTGGTTGAGATTAAGAGACTTGTTAAATAAATCGTCTGTCTCAGTAAACAGGGTTGCAGATCCATTAAATTAAATCAAGGACTAAATTTGAAAACATTTTTCATTACACGTAGAAGATACAAAATTATTGGAATTATATATTAAATGAAAGATAAAATTCAAATTCTGATTGGAAAGACAAAAATGGCAAATTTTATCATTTTTTGCTTTTCCAGATCCTTATTCAGCTTAATAATTAAATTGAATTCATGATTCCATTAAATTGCAAATAAATAGACTTATTTGGAATGAAACACTAAAACAATTTCATTCGAGAATATTAGTTTTGCATTTTCGAATGCAATTCATCACTTCTGCCTTCATTGTCTTTATTTCGTAGACACATTGACACATTGCTCTTCTGTTACATTGATTTTATCTTCAATGAATACATACCTTTCATTTATGTATATCAAAAAATAGGCTCATAAAACCAGAGGCATTGTATCCTGAATGATATAGGAGAGATGGTAATGTAATCTCAATCAGCTGACTTGCTCAAAAAGTCGACAGGCGGCTATCGAACGAAGGTGTTTGAAACCTCTAGACACATTTTACAGAATACTAAGCGACTCATATCGCTTTCATCTAATCAGTCTGTTCGCTCTCAAGTTCACCTATGCAAATGGACCAATCCCCAGGAGAAGCGCTTCACTTATGAATCACATGGTTAAAGAGCATTTCAATGTAGCGCACTGCCGGATTATTTACAGTAATAAACCCTATCGCGCACAACATCACAATTGCTATTAAAAGCTATTAATATTCAAATAAGAGATTATTATCATCGAGCGTGACGTCACATTCCGTTGAACAGGACGCGCCCCCAACGCCGGAGTGGAGGGGGGGGCGTGGAGTTATTGGCGTAACGAAGCGGGCGAAGGAGGGGGAGAGGGACGCAGTGGTGGGGTAGGGGAACAAGGCGACAAGAGAGAGAGAGAGAAAAAAAAACAAAAACTAATGGAACCGAAACGAACATGATGAGCGAGAAAACGTGATGCAGAGAGTAACGGCGTTTGCACCAGATATACAATCGGACCTTGGAATCTGACGATTTCTTCAATAATATTCGATACATAGAAACTTCGATACATAGAAATAATTATGAAAATTTTGCAATTGTCATTAAACAATTATGTAAAAAAGTAGGAAAAATGGAAAATTCAACAAATATTAAATAAATGCTTTTTATCATTCGTGCCACATATTTATGTATAGTAACATAAAATTTGTGCTGCATACATGCCTGTCCAAATCATTGAACTGAATTTAATAAATATCTAATGTCTTGTTTCACATTTAGTTCAAAATACTGTTCTCACAAGCCGACCCTCTGAAACATTTCATCTGTAACATTTTCTCTCAATCGAAAACACAGCCGAATTGTTGAACACAGTTTATATATGTACTGTATATTTTCTCTTCATAAAAAGAAGTAAAGTCAGAAAATGAGTTCGATATATAGAAATAATATTTAAAAACGTTAATAAACGGAGTTTTTAAGAGAGTGGAAAATGATTCGATTTATAAAGAATTTAAATCAACAGAAGTGGAGGTTCCACTGTACATGCAACGGCAAGAGGGCATACCTGTTAATGAAAGAAGGAGATGAATATTTTTACGAAGTAAAAACTACAGCCACTAAATAAATAATACAATAGTAAAAAATTAAAACAATCTTAGTCCTTAAACAAATATATTTATATCATCTAATAAATACGTAAATATAAATAATCTGTAACTTTAAAGTCCTCTTCCTTCAATTCGTCATATTTCGGAATTTCGCCTGGTCCATTCAAATCCTAAAGGATTTATTAATTAATGATTAACTGTTTGATATTAGGAGGAAGATGTAAGCAACCGGTATTTGGTGAAAAGAACAAGAGAAAAACCTTATATTTGACTGTGAGAGTTTTCTACTGTGATAGACATTACATTTCGAATATTATTGATGTCTTCGAAGAAGTTACGAATACAATACTTATTTTCATATAAACTACGAAGTAATTAAAAAAGAATCTTTGTTCGTGAAACATTATTGTGATGGGAAGAATAAATGATAATCATCGAAGACTTTATTTCTAAAAAAATGGCTGCACTCTACCGGTGGCTTCCTTAGAGTAACGAGTAGCGTTTACTTGCCATGTGCCCGACGTCATGAACACGAACTCGATCGAAGTCGTAGAGACCGACTCAGATGGCACAGGGCAACGACAGGGGTTATCCTAGGATTTGATTGGCAGTTAACGCCCCAGAAAAAGGAAAATAATAAATAAATATATATTAATCTAAAACGTAGATTTGTAAGGGCGACGTCAATATTCCATATTCTTTCTCTCATAAGCGAAGTAAATCCGGTTGTCACACGTACATGTGCAGGGCTTCTGGCTTTGTGGTGGTAGCTCTGCCCTCAACTGGCCGTTACTCTGCGACTTGAACATAACGAAATTCGTGGCTGAAGTGGAGATTGTTTTATTTCTAGCACAAACAAGAATACCAAATATTTCTAAATGTACAATACTTCAAAAGGATAATATTAATAAGAGATTCAGCAAAGCAATGCGGTAAATAGGTAGCATATGAATCACTGACAACAGCAAAAATATACAAAATGGGAATCAAAACTGTTACTCCAAGAATGATTTAATGATTTTGGCAGGAATACAAATTATTTCTGTAACATGTTTTCCGTAGAATTCACCAGATCGCAACCACGATAACCACGCAAAAGCTTTCTCTTTGACCACACTACAACCACAGGGAATTCAAGCATGCTTTATTTTCTCTAAACCAACAAATACGCAAATATGGTCTCCGAATTTCTTGTTTTATTCGGTGTTGTCAATTTACTGCTACGAGATGAATGGGATTTTAAAATGTGTACACAATCCACGACAAACGAGACTGCTGTTTGCCCGCCATGCATGTTTCTCGTAATGTAGAGATAATGCACATTCCTGCCTTAAACAAGAGGGAAGCCGGTTGGAATGCAAAAATATCCTCTTCTGCCTTCACATCAAATGGATCTCCGCTTGTAGCCAAAATACACAGAAGTGAAAGTAGACATGATACGGAAAGTTTAATTAGAAAAGGATGTTTAAATGTTTACCGATACAGCTGAACGAAAAGCACCCACATGCGGAGTTTTAAATCAAGTTTCACTTCCAAAATATGCCATAAACAAGCACGAGGCAAGCCGCGCCACACGTCGCGTGGAATTGCGTTCTAGACTGGCCAAGAGATGTTAAAGCTTAATTCATAACTTAGTTTTAACTACAAAGTAGTGATTCAAGAGAACATTCTTTCGCGTGTAATTTGTAACCGTTACAAAATATTATATTATTTCCACTTATATTTTACGCATAATTTATTTGCTTACATCTCTTAAAAACCTCCCATCCCCTAACGAAGAGCGGGAGATTTAACAACTAAAATACGTATGAGAAAATTCAAAGGTTCCAGGAAAATACTATTTTGCCCGGGTAGCGAAATGTATCTCTTTCCACCCGGAAATATTAAATAATTCTTTGAACACATATTTGAGAAAATAATGTGTATGCATTCGCGGAAAAGTACCACGATTGAACTCACAATAACTGGAAATCAACTTATATTTTGAAAATACTGGTTCTGAAATGATTTAAGAATCTACTATTCACGTAGAGATGATTTTAACAAAGAAATATTTAATTTCAGTAATTAAAAATAGGATTGAAAAGAAATTTACTTATGCAATGACTTCATTTAAATGCAATGGTTTTATTTAAAACCGGACTTGTCATACTTATAAGCGCCATTTACTTTATTTGACGAGACAAATTTAAAGAAAACAATGCCAGTACTTGGAAACGAAACACACCCTCCACTCGGCAGGCAACGCACTACGCCCCGTATCAAGTAGAAGTTACATTAAATGACCTTCCTTTGTATGTACAAAGAAAACGCATATTAACACTAGACATTTTTTGAGATTTCGAGAAACTCCATAAGGAATCCTTTCCTTCGATAAATTTGTTTTCACCAAATACATTAAATTACGAAACAGACGAGCAATATAATTAGCACAAAGAAAAAAGGGTTTTCTGAGTCCTTTAAAGACAGTTCTTGAAAGAAGAACATGTACAATTTTTCGAGAATATGAGTACTTTCTCAAAATTTTACCTAAAATATAGACAATTTATATTTTTTAACGTTTTTTCAGAAACTGTTCCAATTTTGTTTTAAGAATTATCTTCATATCTATTAAAATACTGTAAAAAATTGCGGTAGTTTCATTTCCAGCGAAGTAAGCATTTTCGAAAATTGCAAAAAATTAACATTTGAAAACTCCAAAATTGAAGATAGAAATGTTTGCGTTCAACAAAATCTATTCAAAAAGGTCAGCTCTTTATAAAATGTCATTGACAGTTTTGTGAAAAAACGAGTAGATTTAGCGAACTTTGTACTTGATTTTAATGCAATTTATAAAAACCGTTTTTTAAAACCCTATTTTTAAAAACAAAAAATAAAAATAAAAACATAAATGTAGATGACCAAGCTGACGCACCAATGTCTGCAGACAAGGTACCTGGTACAGAAACAGCGTTCGAGCAAAAACGCGAAAGACGCCGAGAGCTCTCATTGCGAGCATAAATTACTCGCAGATTGGCCGGTGATCGAACCCGGCTCACAGCGATGGAACAAGGTGTGCCATTACGCTGTTTGATATCCAAACTGCCTGCTCGGGAGAACGTGAGATCTCGTTAGGACTGGAAATTGTCGAAGGGATTTAATTTGGCAGGGTATTTACCAGGGATCTTTTTACAATGCAAGCCACAGCTGATTTTCCGCCCAATCTCGAAGGATCGAACCCGCGCTCGGGAGTTTGAGAGGCCAATCACCCACCATTCGCTCTTCGCAGTGATTGCTGTGTGCTTTAGACATGAGTGCACAAGGCAGCTATAACTGCGCGAAACCAAACAAATGCAATAGAAGGCATATTTGTCGTAAACTGATCGATTTAACTTGAGGATTTGTTTATAATTGTCGATTTATTTTAGCCGTTGTGTGTATAGTGCTGATGGACTGATTAAATTAGTGATTCCGTGCGCGTCAACTGCTAATGCCATTAGTTCCGTAAGTGTAGTGTGTGTTTTATGTCGGGGGGGGCGGCGGTGATCTTCCCCCTGTGTATAGTGAGATCTGGAGCGGATTCACAGTCGGCTAGCGGGGTTTTCGCCAACCATGTTGCTCCCTCTAGTCGGGACAAACTCTCTACTGGTCATCCGACATGTCTGGTAGTGTAGTGCATGTAAGTGTAAGTTCGTGTAAATGACGGTATGAGGATATGGATAAGGAAGGGAAAGGAAAGATCCAAAACGTTGCACGGCCCATTTGTTTGGCTTACTGCTCCGGCATTCCCATGGTGTTGATCGAAATAAACACGGAAAACTACCGACTAAAGCAAGCGACCGTTAGAGTACTCCTCCAGACAGCGGCTGCTCCCGACCTAGCTATGTAACTAGTGCCGGAATTCCTGCCGTCTGTACTCGAACCATAGTACCCCTCGGTCAGAAACACTGCAGTGACATCAAATAATTCCTTGCGCCACTAAGCCAGTGTGCAGTGGAGTGACGTTCGGACCTGCAAGGCGGGCGGGCCCAGGTAAACGAAGGCCCATTTTCGAGGGATATTTTTTATTATTTAAGGACTGATACTACTTGTGTTTGCTGTACATATTTTATAACGGGGGCGGATAAAAGGTTTGCGTGCGGGCCCGCTGTCGTTGAGAGTAGAGATGCGACATTGATAACAAAACATTGATATTCGAAAGCAGGTATCTCTTTTTCAAAATAAAAATATCAATGTTAAAAATACATTGACTAAAAACCATCGATGTTTTTAGACTTGTTTACTAAGCTCTAACATTAAATTTGTGTGCATGAAAATTTAATTTGACACTGTACGCGTTTATCAATTCTCCCAATAAGGATATGATAGGGACAGACTCTACGCCCACAGCGTATTTGTTAACTACTTCTCAATGTGCGAAATAAATATGAAGAAAGAAGACATACAAGAGCATGGAGGTCTTTTCGGTCGAGTGAGTTTGATCGATGAATGTAGTACAAACAGCGTTCCTTAGGTTCCAACATGAACTAAGTGTTACCATAAATTACTTTATATTTTAATTGCTACAGTATTGTGATCATGGAAAAAACATCGACCACAACACAAACATCGACCACAAAACAAACATCGACCACAAAACAAACATCGACCACAAAACAAACATCGACCACAAAACAAACATCGACCACAAAACAACATCGATGTTTAAAACTTCGATGTTTCTACAAAAACATCGATGTCGCATCCCCAGTTGCGAGACGCTACAGCCGATGTGTATCGTCTTATTGTGCAAGTGTTACTTAGGTTGGCAGCGCTTCCGACGCGCTGCTGTGGTGCGTCTATCCCCGCCCATGGCGCGCAGTGGCCGCTGCCGGCGGACGACGTGTGACTCAGCGCAGAAGCCCCATGGGCCCCCAGCGCCCTCCGGCGGCGACGGCGGCGGCGGCGCTGAGCGATTGCGCCCAGACGGCGCCCGGCCCGCGCCCGGCCCACGCCCACCCGCGCGGAATTATGGCGTGGCTTATACATGAACGAATTTCCCGAGTGGCATGATTTCACACAGCCGCACTCTCCCTTGCGTCATAACGGACGCTGCCAACCACCTCCCTCCACCTCCCTCCCAGGGTGAAGAAGAGGACGCCATACAACACCCTCTTTTCACTCGGCGCTCGATCATCTTGTTGGATACGATGGACTCGCTGTTTTCTTGCTATTGACTTCGCTTACTCGCTTGCTGTTTAATTGATTGTATCTTTCTGTCCAATGTCGCTCGCGTCCGTTCGTCACCTCGTGGCTTCAGATCCGTAAGTAACTTATCCTTCCATACTTGTACTAGTGAATTACTAAAATTGATTTAAAAAACAAAATACGCGAACTTGTTTTTGCAAATTATTTATTTAAGGTCGTTTAGAAACCAGGTCATTGCTGAGGCACAGTTAAAAATACAGTACTTAGAATCACGGAAAATATTGCAAGGAGTACCATACATTTGGAGATAGAGTTAATCGAAGTACGTGGTACATGGGATTGGAAAATGTCCTAAATGGATAGCTAAATACATTTGCCAGATTAAAATTTGTTAAGCAAGTTTAATAATCTTCCTGTATTTCCACATAACAGTGGAATACACAATAAAGATCATATTAATTTAAGATTTGCTCTTTCGGTCGTCATCCAATGGCAATCAACAACAAGGTGCTTTGTAGATACTGGGGAAGTTCGCAATTTGGGCAAGGATAAGATATAAACTTTTTCTTCAGACTCGATTCATTCATCTTAATGGGCTTAAACGTAATATACTACTCAAAAACCGCAAGAATCATTTAACTTGCTGCATTATTTGCTCAAGAACTCCAGCCCCTGCATCTATGCATCGAGCTTGTCAAAATTCTTGAATCGAAATTTCTTGTGCCTCAATATCTTGTTTTTTCATGGTTGGTCTCCAACGATAACCAGTATACAGTATTTTCACCAGGGCATGATCTACTTTGAAGGAAAAAGAAACAACTCAGCTCGCGGGTCCTGACAATATTTCAATAGTTTTCTTAAAAACCTTCATTGAAGAACTATTTTTTATGCGTGGGTAAACATTCCTTCTTAATTCGTGTATATCTATAAATAATAATTTTTTTCGAATTCTTGTGGACAACTGCTTCTTCTCCGCCACCTCATGTATTTAGTTAGTCAAAAACTGGTGTGTGACGTGCTATGGTGGAGAAGTTAATTTGAAGTTACATTTATGTCAGGAGCAAACAAAGGAGCCATGTCAGCATTTTTGCCTCAGATCGCGGAAACTGGCGAAAACCTGATAGAGAATGTAAATACACACCAATTAAGAAGGATTTTTTTACACGGCAAGATATAGTTCCTTCACTATATATATATATAATATATATATATTTATATATATATATATAATTATATATACTACATATATATATATATATATATACATATACATGAAAAAATGCGAAAATGTATCTGTTCTTCTTCCTAAGATCCCTACTCGTAACACGATGGATTTTACTCGTTGCGCCCAAGTTTGCTTAAGGGGCGTCTCATGATGCCTGTCAAGAAAGAGATTTAAATCCACGCTAACGCCTGTTCTCCGCCTAGAGAATCGCATTTGGTCCTAGCTGCAATGTCTATTTCACCCTTTTGCTGGGCCAAGTCACTGCTTTTGGCCTGCTTCAAACAATGCCTCATCCCACGTCACCGATCCCAATGACCGACAGTCCCTGCGGCCGCGTCCGCCAAGGGGGTGATCTCACTAGGCGGCGGACGGGAGGCCTTCGGCGGGTCAGAGGTGCAGCGTGAATCAAAAGTGGCCGCGGTGGAGCCTCGGTTCGAAACAATTTCAACGCATCAGCAATTCCGAGCGCCCGCGGTGGAATGGGAGGGAGAGAAAGGCACGCGGTGGGCGTGGCGGGCGGTTGGGGCGAAAGAGGGCGGGGAGGCGGGGACGGGTCAAGGGGCGGAGCGGGCGGGGGCGGCGGGAGCGGCCGGGGGCGGCGGGGGCGGCGGGAGCGGCGGGGGCGGCGGGGGCGGCGGGGCCCGGGGGGCGGCGGGGGCGGCGGGGGGAAGTGGAGTGGAGGGCGTCTTTTGTTACAAAGGGAAAGAGGCTCTATGATGTAGAAGGAAAGGTTGACGGGGAAGTAGTTGAGGAGAACCTGCAGGAAAAAAGCGTGAAAGCCAGGGCAGGTAGAAAGAGAGTAGATTCTCCATCGTCATCGGGACATATCATCCGGACAGTAAGGATTAGGAACTCTTGACCTGGTTCTGTCTCGAAATCTCTTCATTCATCTCTTTCAAGGTATGCCTTCTTTATTTTTCTTTTGTTGGAGTATATTGAAGAATAGTTTTACTTATCCTATGGTTCTGTGGCATTCTCAGGACATTACTTTCATTTGTCTTGAATATTACTTGATGTCTATAACAACTCAATATTTATATTATTCTTCTTCCACAAAGAAAAGGCTGGAATTTTTGTGTAACTAATTGTATTATCTATTATTATTATTATTTATTATTATTATCGTAACTAATATTTATTATTATTTATTATATTATTATTATGTATTATTATATTATTATTATTTTGTGGCGTAGGGATGTAGCGACCCATGCCCTGCACGCCCTTACCGGTGGTGGGGAAGCAGCATTAGCCTGGTTTCTCTACTACAAAGGAAGTGGCTTGACCGGCCTGTCATCACCTGTAAGATATCATTTACCTAAATCTTTCCCGAACCCGGAGCCATGGGTTGGATTGAGTCGCTCGGAGGCTTTCCGTTTTCTAACTTTAGGTGTATCCTTAATTCCTTTTTCCTGTTCAGAAGGCAGAAGTGTTCAAATAGGGTAGATTGAGCTTCGGAGTCTTGGAAGACACTCAATCTAAGGGAAGGAAACCCTAAAAGAAAAATTACCCGGTCCTCCTGAAGGGGGTTGAGGCATGGGGCAGCACCCCATCCTCGGAAAATCAACAGCGCTCAAAACTCCTCATGGGAAATGGAGCCTCGGATAAACTCACCGACGTCGACAAAGGCAAAGATATGGTCCTATGATTTTGGGATGCTGAATGTTTAAGGTTTAAGCAAGCACTAAGTTAAATGAAGTTTTTAACGCAATAGAGGAGTTTAACGTAGATATAATAGTCGTTGAGTGAAACCGAAAAAGAAGGGAAATGGAATGACAGGAAGGAAATTATGTTCACTTTTTTAGGGAGTGGGAACGAAGAAGAGCAAGGGCCGGGTGTCCCTCGTTTGTAACATAAAGATTGGAGAAAAATATTCAAAGCTGGTAGCAATTGATGAGAGAATAGCAATGTTCGCACTTGTACGAAGAGGAGCGCAATGGTTTTTATTACTAGAATTTATGCTCAACAGACCGATCAAGTGTTGCAGAAAAAAGATTTTATATTTTAGAGAAACTGACTATGCTGCTGGATTCTATTGGAAGTCGCAAAGAAGTGTGCTTCTAGGTGATTCTTATGGGAAGAGTTGGAAAACGAATGGCGAATAATGTTTGTGGGGCGATATGGTGAAAATGTATTAATGACCAACGGAGAAAGACTTATAGAGACATGGTGAACTGTATGACCTTAAAATATGATGGCTATTTCCACAATAAAGAAATACATAATTTACGTGGATCCCAACCACTAGAAATTGCAATCATAGTGACTACATAATTACTAAGGCAACAGTCATCAAATAAAGTGGGGCGATGTTCGGGTTCAAGAAGGTGCTTCCTGTGGATCAGATGCACTACTACTAAAAGGAAAAGCTTACTTATGTATAAACGTACTTCAAAAAGTTACGGAAACACAAACAACCAGTACAAAAGGTGGAAAATGAGAGTAGATGTGGCCGAAATCCCAATATGACAGCCTTGAAGATGTTCTATTAGCATTTTTGTACAAATTGCGCATGGGCAGAAAAAATTAAAGCTACGATCAATGGAAGTACCTGAAGAAAAATACCAATTTTTTAGAAAAATCAACTCATGAAGCCGCTAAAGAAGCTTTGGGAGAGGAGGAAATGTGTATATAAACAAAAAGACCTTGTGGTGGACAGAAGATATAAAGTCTGGTCGAAGAAAAGAAAAGTTATATTTGAGATGGCTTTCCACAAAGGATTTGAGACAGAAGTGAATACAACCAGAATGAAATATTTTGGTCAAGAAGAAGTGAAGAAGGAAAAAATGTATTCTGGGAACAAAAATGGACAGATTAAGACAAGTGATTGGTAAGCACAAATCGCAGAGAGGCATGGAAAATGTTACATTCCATGAATGAATACAACCCAGATGGCATTTAGTAGACGCAATTTGGTATTGAAAATGGCAAAAAAATTTACTAATGAAATTTTTGACAGAAAATAGAGCTAAATTTCGGATAAATTTATGAACCACTGCACGTAAATTCATCACACCAGATGTGACTGGAAGAGTTAAAAAAAGGTTAAGAAACCATGAAAATATAAGCACCTGGGGCCTGGAGGTATATCCATAGAACTGGTTTAAACATTATCCCTATCGTAGGTTTTGAAATTAATATAGCTGATATATTAATGGCATTTTAAAAGCGAGGTAAAATACCTGAAAATGGAAATTATGCTACATAAATTCAATTTACAAAAAAGGTTGCTAAAAAAGATTGGTAATAATTATAGAGGGATATAAGTGTGACCTTCTCTTTGGTTAGAACTGGTATGGACGAGTGGCTAAAGTAATAGAAATGAAATGAAGCATCAGACTCAGAAGAGCAAAGTGGTTTTTAGACCAGGAAGATGTGTATTGACAATATTTTCTGTCTCAACAACTGATGGAAAAAGCATTGAGCGAGGAGAAGATTCAGCATAATTTTCATTGGACCTCAAAAAGGCTTATGATAATGGTACAGTAAAAGAAGTAAATGGGGGGCAATGGAAGAAAAAGGAATATCAACAAATACATAAATGGCAGTCAAACAACTTATAAGCTTAACAAAGTCGTAAAAGTGGGCAAAATTGTCTATCAGACAACTTCCTACAGTAAATAAAGGATTCGGAAAGGCCTGCTGTTTCTCCAACCTGTTTAAAGATATACATTGAATAAAGCCCTAAAGAAATGGAAAAGAAAGTGAGAAGCATGGGTGTCGAAATAGTGATGAAAACTTGTTTAGTCTACTATTTTTGCAGATACCAGGTGATAATGGCTGAAGTATGAAGACGATGTATCTTATATGTTTCACGAAATTTAGTAGACTGAGTATGCAAAAATGCGGGGATGGATAAATTTAACAACAAAAACTGATATATGGTGTGGGAGGTATGCCCCATGATTTTAGAGACTAGTATAGGAATAATTAAAGGTAAAACATCAAATATAAGTATTTGGGAGTCACACTAACAGCAGATGGTAGAGACGGGAAAAAACCAAGGGGGGAAAAATGTGAAAATAAAAATATAAGAAGGAAAAATAGCCCATAAGGCAGGTTGAACCGCAGTGCTATAGAACTGCAATTATTTCAATGAAACAAGAAACGCATATATAGCTCGTAGGGGCTGGGGCAGAAGCTGACACTATCAAAAAATTGAAAGACAATTTCAATCAACAGAAATGATGTCTGGCGAAGTGTTTGTAAACTTTTCTCTTGTTAGCATAAAATAAGAAATGAATGAAATAAGAAATAAAATGAAAGTGCAAACAACCTTTGAACGATACAAAAGAAAATGGAACAACTAAATGGCATGGGGACATATGAGCAAGTTGAAATGATAGACTTCCTCAAAAGTTTGGGAGTGGATACCAAATCGAAGAGATACAGGGGAAGACCGGAGAAGAAATGGGAACATGGAATAACTGAAGCATGGAAAAGAGAAATGGAAGAAAACGATGTTTTGGGAATAAAGAGGCTGGAAATTGGGATGCGGAAAACGGCCAAGGCTGTAAAAAACCGCTAAATAGATAGATAGATAGTTATTATTATTATTATTATTATTATTATTATTATTATTATTATTATTAATGTATAAGTGTGCTCCCTTTTATTAGGATTGAGCGTGAGTATTGTTTGCGAAGTCCACTAGAATAAATAAAGGAGCACAGAGGTCAGACTGTCACGATATCTATCCAACAAGAAGTAAGCAATTTTTGATTCGTGTGTATAGCTTGTTAGGCCCACGTGACCGGTTTTTTGAAATAAATGTCGTATTGTCCAAACGATAGCGAAGCACGACCTCTTCACTCCTCTTCGCACGAACACTTCACTTCTTTTTTTTTTTTTTCTTATCTACTTATGCACTTATTTACCGATACATTTATTTTTCATTTATATATTTACTCATTCATCGGAATTTAGGAGCCCTCAAGCTGTTAATGTTTCGAGGCCGGGCACCGAGGGGACTGTGGAAGGGACTACGGAAGACACCTGCCCTCTTCAACGTCCCTTCCCCTCATTATTTTCAGAAGCCCGCAGATCTGTCCCGACGCTTTAAATGAGTTAAAGAGAAACGTTCCTATCAAATACTTTGAAAACACATTTTCTCTAAAACCGAGTTAACAGAGGAAGATTGCAGACTGTAAATCGCTGTGTCGCTAAATCGGCATTTAATTTCGCCGTTGGTGGGTGAGTATGATCGGAGTCTGATTAGACGATGAGCTGTAAGAAATGTTTGTCAGATTTCGATGGAGCTAAGCAGAGGCTGTACGACACTTAAGCAAACATGTGATTGCATGTATTTCTACGTCAAAAAAATCCTCAACCTGTATTTTCGAGACGTTCACGATTTCTTCGATGCGGGAACTGAGTTGGTTGGTGACGTAGTTCCGGGTGCGTAGCCATCATTGGACATTATTTCCGTGAGTATTGTGTGTGTTGAAGCAAGAGGTGGCCGTTTTATTCCTCCTCCACTTGAACGTGAAATCTGTCGTCAACGTACACGTTAGCTTGTGAAATTTCCCACGCCAGGTATCTCCGCCAGCGGGGCACCGTCCCAACCGGGATAAACTCAAAGCTCCCGACGGGTCTCTCGACATGTGTGGTAGTGTATTTCATGTGGTAATGGTAGGATTTTAGTACCAAAACATTTGTAGAAATTAAACCAAAATTCACCGACTTCAATTTAAAGCACTACAATACCTTTTCGATTGTATAAAAAGCCTTAAGGTGCGATGAATATGCACAATTATACATTTCTCAAACAAGGGATGACAAAGTACACAAAATTTTGCTCAAAGTATTACACTACAGCAAAAGTAAAGAGAGATCGAGAAGGAAAGGTAGTTAGGTAAAGACACGGTACTTGGCAAGAAAATGTTTTCTCACCAAAATTATGTACTTCTACTAGATGTATTATTCAGTTAGTGGACTAATAGAGCAAGAAATAACATTAACTGGTTAAACAACGATTGACGTATGTACGATTTGCAGATGTACTTAGGTTTGTCCTTTTTCCCCATGAAGTATGGGTGATACTATTCTTTCTGTTCTAAATATTTTTCGACATGTTTGTATGTCTATAAGTCTGTTAGTGCTTTTGTAAGTAAATTTTTATAAATATCTTAAGGATCGAAACGTCAGAAAAATGAAATAAATTGTGAGTTACCTAAAACTGTTACAAAAAATGTCAAATAATTAACCACTAATTTATTTGAATAGTGGGCAATTATGTAATAGTCAAATAATCCATTAATATTTATATAACAGACATTAAAATTTTCCTTTTTAAATCAAAGAAATTCAGTTCAATATCTCACGGCTTTAGCAGGAGGTCTTAGCCCTTAAGAGACCTAATTGATGAGATTCAATAAATAATAAATAAAAAATGAATAAAACGTATTGTTTCAAGTAGAACCATAAAATCTAGAATGTTTAACCACTATGCACACAATGTACTGGTGCACAATATACGTTAGAGTCAATATTTGTATATTTTTCCATGTGAAATTTAATCAGTAATATGAGTGCCAGTATTTGGATTATTATTAAATAGAAGTGTATTCATTTTGGCGCACATTGTTGAATATACTGAGCTAACAAAAGTGCCGTGCCTCGTTGAATCCACCACCCTGGTTATGGAATTACTACAGAGAGCGACTTTAGGCCTATTCAATACTATACTTCTATTATTACTATTAATCCAAGGTAGAATGATAAAATCACTTATATTTGGCATTCAAAGGATTTTGATGTGAAAGACTTGCATAATTAATAGTCGTAAAGACAACAATTTTACCCAAAATAAATCAATAAAAATTTCCAGAATCAAGTAATATGAATAAAGTTGAGGTTGCAAAGTATTCAACGGTTTTTAATTCAACATTTATTCATGCATTTATATTTAAAATCTCTAATTTTATATAAAATGATTGAAAATAACGGCAATTACTTGGAAAATTACGGCAATAATTTTAGTGATAAAAAATAATTTCCTTGAAAATAAATTAAACAACACGGGACACGTGCGACCAAGTACACCGCGCGTCTCAGTTATGTAACGAAAATTCACAAAGTCCATTGACACCTACCATGCTATACAGTATGTAATTGGTACTAATTGGAACAAAGATTTTGTAATACGGGTACCATACGAGACCAGATACTAAACCAGGTGAAAGTTTACAGGTATTATTTCGGCAATGTTACATTCCACAGTTTCCTTCAATACAAACTTGTAAATAAACAATACATTCAAAATTCTAGTTTGAAATAGTGCGAGAGCTCTGACATTTGGCTAACAATTAAATATGTCCAGAAGAGCGTACAATACATTTTCATGTTAGATCTACTTTATATTATGTAATTATTTTAAAGAAAATCTTCCTTAATGATCACGTCGACAAACTCAAAATAATGTGGCAACTACATCGAGCCACCCATCTATTTTCTTACACTCAAAATTTCTCTGGAGCTTGGAAGAGAGAGATTGTATCACCCTCTCCTAGAAAGAGGAAATTCCAATAGTACGAAAAGAGCTAACTTCTGGCGTACACTTTTGCACTGACACAATACGTCGACTGTTGCTTTACCTATCATATTAATTCCTTTCTTTAATTAATTCAATTTAAGCAATGGCAGAATCAGTGGCGGATCCAAACAGAAGCATGGGGGAAATGCTCTCCCCCTAGATTCTCCTCTGCCTCTAAAAACTAATTGTTTACTTTCGTTTATATTATTATCCCTATTATATAATGGTTTAATTTCAATAATTTCTGACAATTTCGATCGTTTACAAATTTAGAAAAAATAGAAAATATCTTAATAAACACGTGTTAATTACTTAACAAACCACTTGAGTCCCAAATGATCGACTGGATCAGTCTGCGATCAGAGAGAGAATTACGATGACAAAACGCCTGCTTATTTCCTAAGATTATCTTCATGCCAATGGAGAGAG
>BOPP01000025.1:9335802-9353016 GCA_017312745.1 Gryllus bimaculatus
ACAAAGAGGAGGAGGGATAGACCTGGAAAATGATTCGATTTTATAAAGGGAATTTAAATCAAACAGACAGTGAGACTTCGACTGTCACAATGCAACGGCAAGTAGGGCAACATGTTAATGAAAGAAACGGAGAATGAATATTTTTACGAAGGTAAAAACTACAGCCACTAAATAAATAATACAATAGTAAAAAATTAAAACATCTTAGTCCTTAAACAAATATATAATCATCTAATAAATACGTAATATAATAACTGTAACTTAAAGTCCTCTCCTTCAATTCGTCAATTTCGGAATTTCGCCTGGTCCATTCAAATCCTAAAAGGATTTATTAATTAATGATTTAACTGTTTGATATTAGAGGAAGATTTAAGCAACCGTATTCTGGTGAAAAGAACAAGAGACAAACTTATATTTGACTGTGACGTTTTCTACGCGTGCATAGACAATACATTTCGAATATTATTGATGTCTTCGAAGAAGTTACGAATACATACTATTTTATATAACTACGAAGTAATTAAAACAGAATCCTCTTGTTTCGTGAAACATTATTGTGATGGGAGAATATGATCATCATCGAAGACTTTATTTCTAAAAAATGCTGCACTTACGGTAGGCTTCCCTTAGAGTAAGATAGCGTTTATTGCCATGGTGGCCCCGAGTATGACACGGACTCGATCGAAGTCGTAGAGACCGACTCCCCAGATGGGCACAGGGTCACGACAGGGGTTATCCTAGGATTTGATCTGGCAGTTTAACGCCCCAGAATAAAGGAATAATAAATAAATATACTATTATCTAAAACGTAGATTTGTAAGGGGGAGTCATATTCCATATTCTTTCTTCATAAGCGAAGTAAATCCGGTTGTCACACGTACATGTCGCAGGCTTCTTGGATTTGGTCGGTGTAGTCTGCCCTCAATGCCGTTACTTCTGCGACTTGAACATAACGAAATCTCGCTGGCTGAAGTGCGAGATTGTTTTCACTTCTAGCACAAACAAGAATACCAAATATTTTAAATGTACAATACTTCAAAGGAATAATTTAATAAGAGATTCAGCCAAAGCAATGCGGTAAAATAGGTAGCATATGAATCATGAAAAAGCAAAAAAATATCACAAAAGGGAATCAAAACTGTTCTCATCCAAGAATGATTTAATGAATTTTGGCAGGAATACAAATTATTTCTGTAACATGTTTTCCGTAGAATTCACCATCGCAACCACGATAACCACGCAAAAGCTTTCTCTTTGGACCACACTACAACCACAGGGAATTCAGCATGCTTTATTTTTCTCTAAAACCACCAAATACGCAAATATGGTTCCGAATTTCTTGTTTTATTCGGTGTTGTCATTTACGCTACGAGATGAATGGGATTTTAAAATCTGTACACATCCACGACAACGCAGACTGCTGTCTGCCCCTGCCATGCATGTTTCTCGTAATGTAGAGATAATGCACATTCCTGCCTAAAAAGAAGGGAAGCGGTTCGGAATGCACAAAATATCCTCTTCTGCCTTCACATCAAATGGATCTCCGCTTGTATGCCAAGATACATCGAACCGAAAGTAGACATGATACGGACAGTTTAATTAGAAAAGGATCGTTTAAATGTTTTACGATATAAGCTGGACGACAAGCACCAATGCGGAGTTTTAAATCAAGTTTCACTTCCAAATATATGCATAAACAGCACCGAGGCAAGCGGCCACACGTCGCGGTGGGAATTGCGGTTGTAGACTGCCAAGAGATGGTAAGCTTAATCATAACTTAGTTTTAACCTACAAAAGTAGTGATTCAAGAGAACATTCTTCGCGTGTAATTTGTAACGTTACAAAAAATATTATATTATTCCACTTATATTTTACGCTATTTATTTTGTCTTAATCTCTTAAAAACTCCATCCCTCTAACGCAAGAGCGGGAGATTTAACCAACTAAAAATACGTATGGAGAAATTCAAAGGGTTCAGGAAAATAACTCTTTGCCGGGTAGCGGGAAATGTATTCTTTCACCGGAAATGTTAATAATTTTTGAACACTCATATTTTGAAGAAAATAAGTGTATTGGCACTTCGCGGAAAAGTACCACGATTGACCTCACAATCAACTGGAAAACACTTAATTTTGAAATACCTGGTTTCTGGAAATGATTTAAGATCTACTATTCACGTTAGAGATGATTTTAAACAAAGAAATATTTAATTTCAGGTAATTTAAAACATAGGATTGAAAAGAAAATTTACTTATGCAATGACTTCATTTAAATGCAATCGTTTTATTTAAAAACCGGACTTGTCATTACTTATAAGCGCGCATTTACTTTATTTGACGAAGACAAATTTAAAGAAATACAATGCCAGTTACTTGGAAACGAAACACACCTCCACTCGGCAGGCAACGCACTAGCGGGCCCGTAATCAAGTAGAAGTTACATTAAATGAACTTTCCTTTGTATGTACCAAAGAAAACGCATATTAACACTAGACATTTTTTGGAGAATTTTCGAGAAGCACTCCATAAGGAATGCTTCCTTCGATAAATTTGTTTTCAGCCAAATACATTAAATTACGAAACGAGACGAGAATTAATTAGACTCAAGAAAAAAGGGTTTTCTGAGTCCTTTAAAGACAGTTCTTGAAAGAAGAACATGTCAATCTTTTCGGAAAATATGCGTACTTTCGCAAAATTTTAACCTAAATATAGAACAAATTTATATTTTTTAACGTTTTTTTCAAGGACTGTTCATTTGCTTTTAGAATTATTCTCATATCTATTAAAAATACGGTAAAAAATTGCGGTTAGTTTCATTTTCCAGCGAAGTAAGCATTTTCGAAAATTGCAAAAATTAACATTTGAAAACTCCAAAATTGAAGATCGAAATGTTTGGTCGTTTCAACAAAATCTATTCCAAAAGGTCAGCTCTTTATAAAATGTCATTGTACAGTTTTTGTGAAAAAACGAGTAGATTTTGCGAACTTTGTACTTGATTTTAATGCAATTTATAAAAACCATTTTTTTTAAAACCCTATTTTTAAAAACAAAAAATCAAAAATAAATAACATACATGTAGATGACCAAGCTGACGCACAACTTCCTGCGGAGATGCGCCTGTAACGAAACAGGTTCGAGCACAAAACGCGAAAGACCCGAGAAACCTGCCGAGAGCTCGCTTTGCAGCAATACAATTACTCGCAGATCGGCCGGTGATCGAACCCGGCTCAAAGCGATTGGAACAAGGTGTGCATTACGCGTGTTTTGAATATCCAAACTGCCTGCTCGGGAGACGTGAAGATCTCGTTAGGCACTGGAAATTGTCGAAGGGTTTCTTTGGCAGGGGTATTTACCAGGGATCTTTTTTTACAATGCAAGAACAGCTGATTTTCGCCAATCTCGAAGGATGAACGCGTCGGGAGTTTGAGAGGCCAATCACGGACCACCATTCGCTCTAGCAGTGATTTTGCTTGGTGGGTGCTTTAGAGCATGAGTGGCACAAGGCAGCTATAACTGCGCGAACAAACAACATGCAATAGAGGGCATATTTGTCGTAAAACTGAATCGATTTTAACATGAGGATCTTGTTTTTCTAATTGTCGATTTATTTTAGCGCGTTGTGTTTATTAGTGGCTGATGGACTAATTAAATTAGTGATTCCGGGCGCGTCAACTGCTATGCATATAGTTCCGTAAGTGTAGTGTGTGTTTTTTTTGTCGGGGGGGGGCGGCGGTGATCTTCCTGTTGTATAGTAAGATCTGGCGCAGAATTTTACAGTCGGCTAGCCGGGGTTTTCCCACCATGTTCTTGCTCCTCTAGTCGGGTCAAGCTCTACACTCTTACTAGTCACCCGACATGGTGTGGTAGTGTAGTGCATTGTAATGTAAGTTCGTGTGTAAATGACGGTAGAGGATCATGGATAAGGAAGGGAAAGGAAAGATCAAAACGTTTGCATGGGCCTGCGTTTGTTTGGCTACTGCTCCGGCATTCCCTGGTGTTGAATCGAATAACACGGAAAACTCACCGACTAAGCAGCCGACGTTTAGAGTACTCTCCAGACGCGGTGCCCGAACCTAGCTATGTTAACTAGTGGCAGAATTCCTGCCGTCTGGACACGAACATAGTACCCCTCGGTCAGAAACACAGCAGTGGATGATCAATAATTCCTTGCGCCACTAAGCCAGTGAGCAGTGAGTGGACGTTCGACCTGCAAGGCGGGCGGGCACAGGTTAACGAAGGCCCATTTTCGAGGGATATTTTTTTATTATTTAAGGACTGATACTACTCTGTGTTTTGCTGTACATAATTTTATAACGGGGCGGATATAAAAGGTTTGCGTGCGGGCCCGCTGTCGTTGAGAGTTAGAGAATGGACATTGGTAACAAAACATTGATGTCGAAAGCAGGTATCTTTTTTTCAAAATAAAAAAAATATCAATGTTAAAAATACATTGCACTAAAAACCATCGATGTGTTTAGATTGTTTATAAGCTTAACATTAAATTTGTGTGCATGAAAATTTAATTTGACACTGTACGGCGTTTATCAATTCTCCCAATAAAGGATATGATAGGGCAGACCTCTACGCCCACAGCGTATTTTGTTTAACTAATTCTCAATGTGCGGAAACTAAATATGAAGAAAGAAGACATACAAGAGCTGGAGGTCTTTTCGGTCGAGTGAAGTTTGGATCGATGAATGTAGTACAACACAGCGGTTCCTTAGGTCAACATGAACTAAGTGTTACCATAAAAACTTTATTTTTAATTGCTAGCAGTATTGGTGATCAATGGAAAAACATCGACCACAACACAAACATTCGAGACAAAAACAACATCGACCACAAAACAAACTCGACCAAAACAACAAACATCGACCACAAAACAAACATCGACCACAAAACAAACATCGGGACACAAAACAAACATCGACACAAAAACAAATCATGGACAAAAAAAACATCGACCCAACAACAAACATCGACAACAAAAACAAACATCGGCAGCACAAAACAAACATCGTGTTTAAAACTTCCGGATTGTTCTACAAAACATCGATGTCGCATCCCCAGTTGGAGACGCTACAGCCGATGTGTATCGTCTTATTGTTGCAAGTGTTTACTTAGTTGGCCAGCGCTTCCGGACGCGCTGCTGTGGGTGCGTCTATCCCGCCCATGGCGCGCCAAGTGGCCGTGCGGCGGACGACGTGTGACTTAGCGCAGAAGCCCATGGGCCCCAGCGCCCTCCGGGGGAGGGCGGCGGCGGCGCTGAGCGATTGCGCCAGACGCGCCCGGCGCGCCCGGCCCACGCACCCGCGCGTGATTATGGGCGTGGCTTTCATACATGAACGATTTCCGAGTGGCATGATTTTTCACACAGCCGCACTCTCCTTAGCGTCATAACGGCGCTGCCAACCACCTCCCTCCACCTCCCTCCCAGGGTGAAGAAGAGGACGCCATACAACACCCTCTTTTCACTCGGCGCTCGATCATCTTGTTGGATACGATGGACTCGCTGTTTTCTTGCTATTGACTTCGCTTACTCGCTTGCTGTTTAATTGATTGTATCTTTCTGTCCAATGTCGCTCGCGTCCGTTCGTCACCTCGTGGCTTCAGATCCGTAAGTAACTTATCCTTCCATACTTGTACTAGTGAATTACTAAAATTGATTTAAAAAACAAAATACGCGAACTTGTTTTTGCAAATTATTTATTTAAGGTCGTTTAGAAACCAGGTCATTGCTGAGGCACAGTTAAAAATACAGTACTTAGAATCACGGAAAATATTGCAAGGAGTACCATACATTTGGAGATAGAGTTAATCGAAGTACGTGGTACATGGGATTGGAAAATGTCCTAAATGGATAGCTAAATACATTTGCCAGATTAAAATTTGTTAAGCAAGTTTAATAATCTTCCTGTATTTCCACATAACAGTGGAATACACAATAAAGATCATATTAATTTAAGATTTGCTCTTTCGGTCGTCATCCAATGGCAATCAACAACAAGGTGCTTTGTAGATACTGGGGAAGTTCGCAATTTGGGCAAGGATAAGATATAAACTTTTTCTTCAGACTCGATTCATTCATCTTAATGGGCTTAAACGTAATATACTACTCAAAAACCGCAAGAATCATTTAACTTGCTGCATTATTTGCTCAAGAACTCCAGCCCCTGCATCTATGCATCGAGCTTGTCAAAATTCTTGAATCGAAATTTCTTGTGCCTCAATATCTTGTTTTTTCATGGTTGGTCTCCAACGATAACCAGTATACAGTATTTTCACCAGGGCATGATCTACTTTGAAGGAAAAAGAAACAACTCAGCTCGCGGGTCCTGACAATATTTCAATAGTTTTCTTAAAAACCTTCATTGAAGAACTATTTTTTATGCGTGGGTAAACATTCCTTCTTAATTCGTGTATATCTATAAATAATAATTTTTTTCGAATTCTTGTGGACAACTGCTTCTTCTCCGCCACCTCATGTATTTAGTTAGTCAAAAACTGGTGTGTGACGTGCTATGGTGGAGAAGTTAATTTGAAGTTACATTTATGTCAGGAGCAAACAAAGGAGCCATGTCAGCATTTTTGCCTCAGATCGCGGAAACTGGCGAAAACCTGATAGAGAATGTAAATACACACCAATTAAGAAGGATTTTTTTACACGGCAAGATATAGTTCCTTCACTATATATATATATAATATATATATATTTATATATATATATATAATTATATATACTACATATATATATATATATATATACATATACATGAAAAAATGCGAAAATGTATCTGTTCTTCTTCCTAAGATCCCTACTCGTAACACGATGGATTTTACTCGTTGCGCCCAAGTTTGCTTAAGGGGCGTCTCATGATGCCTGTCAAGAAAGAGATTTAAATCCACGCTAACGCCTGTTCTCCGCCTAGAGAATCGCATTTGGTCCTAGCTGCAATGTCTATTTCACCCTTTTGCTGGGCCAAGTCACTGCTTTTGGCCTGCTTCAAACAATGCCTCATCCCACGTCACCGATCCCAATGACCGACAGTCCCTGCGGCCGCGTCCGCCAAGGGGGTGATCTCACTAGGCGGCGGACGGGAGGCCTTCGGCGGGTCAGAGGTGCAGCGTGAATCAAAAGTGGCCGCGGTGGAGCCTCGGTTCGAAACAATTTCAACGCATCAGCAATTCCGAGCGCCCGCGGTGGAATGGGAGGGAGAGAAAGGCACGCGGTGGGCGTGGCGGGCGGTTGGGGCGAAAGAGGGCGGGGAGGCGGGGACGGGTCAAGGGGCGGAGCGGGCGGGGGCGGCGGGAGCGGCCGGGGGCGGCGGGGGCGGCGGGAGCGGCGGGGGCGGCGGGGGCGGCGGGGCCCGGGGGGCGGCGGGGGCGGCGGGGGGAAGTGGAGTGGAGGGCGTCTTTTGTTACAAAGGGAAAGAGGCTCTATGATGTAGAAGGAAAGGTTGACGGGGAAGTAGTTGAGGAGAACCTGCAGGAAAAAAGCGTGAAAGCCAGGGCAGGTAGAAAGAGAGTAGATTCTCCATCGTCATCGGGACATATCATCCGGACAGTAAGGATTAGGAACTCTTGACCTGGTTCTGTCTCGAAATCTCTTCATTCATCTCTTTCAAGGTATGCCTTCTTTATTTTTCTTTTGTTGGAGTATATTGAAGAATAGTTTTACTTATCCTATGGTTCTGTGGCATTCTCAGGACATTACTTTCATTTGTCTTGAATATTACTTGATGTCTATAACAACTCAATATTTATATTATTCTTCTTCCACAAAGAAAAGGCTGGAATTTTTGTGTAACTAATTGTATTATCTATTATTATTATTATTTATTATTATTATCGTAACTAATATTTATTATTATTTATTATATTATTATTATGTATTATTATATTATTATTATTTTGTGGCGTAGGGATGTAGCGACCCATGCCCTGCACGCCCTTACCGGTGGTGGGGAAGCAGCATTAGCCTGGTTTCTCTACTACAAAGGAAGTGGCTTGACCGGCCTGTCATCACCTGTAAGATATCATTTACCTAAATCTTTCCCGAACCCGGAGCCATGGGTTGGATTGAGTCGCTCGGAGGCTTTCCGTTTTCTAACTTTAGGTGTATCCTTAATTCCTTTTTCCTGTTCAGAAGGCAGAAGTGTTCAAATAGGGTAGATTGAGCTTCGGAGTCTTGGAAGACACTCAATCTAAGGGAAGGAAACCCTAAAAGAAAAATTACCCGGTCCTCCTGAAGGGGGTTGAGGCATGGGGCAGCACCCCATCCTCGGAAAATCAACAGCGCTCAAAACTCCTCATGGGAAATGGAGCCTCGGATAAACTCACCGACGTCGACAAAGGCAAAGATATGGTCCTATGATTTTGGGATGCTGAATGTTTAAGGTTTAAGCAAGCACTAAGTTAAATGAAGTTTTTAACGCAATAGAGGAGTTTAACGTAGATATAATAGTCGTTGAGTGAAACCGAAAAAGAAGGGAAATGGAATGACAGGAAGGAAATTATGTTCACTTTTTTAGGGAGTGGGAACGAAGAAGAGCAAGGGCCGGGTGTCCCTCGTTTGTAACATAAAGATTGGAGAAAAATATTCAAAGCTGGTAGCAATTGATGAGAGAATAGCAATGTTCGCACTTGTACGAAGAGGAGCGCAATGGTTTTTATTACTAGAATTTATGCTCAACAGACCGATCAAGTGTTGCAGAAAAAAGATTTTATATTTTAGAGAAACTGACTATGCTGCTGGATTCTATTGGAAGTCGCAAAGAAGTGTGCTTCTAGGTGATTCTTATGGGAAGAGTTGGAAAACGAATGGCGAATAATGTTTGTGGGGCGATATGGTGAAAATGTATTAATGACCAACGGAGAAAGACTTATAGAGACATGGTGAACTGTATGACCTTAAAATATGATGGCTATTTCCACAATAAAGAAATACATAATTTACGTGGATCCCAACCACTAGAAATTGCAATCATAGTGACTACATAATTACTAAGGCAACAGTCATCAAATAAAGTGGGGCGATGTTCGGGTTCAAGAAGGTGCTTCCTGTGGATCAGATGCACTACTACTAAAAGGAAAAGCTTACTTATGTATAAACGTACTTCAAAAAGTTACGGAAACACAAACAACCAGTACAAAAGGTGGAAAATGAGAGTAGATGTGGCCGAAATCCCAATATGACAGCCTTGAAGATGTTCTATTAGCATTTTTGTACAAATTGCGCATGGGCAGAAAAAATTAAAGCTACGATCAATGGAAGTACCTGAAGAAAAATACCAATTTTTTAGAAAAATCAACTCATGAAGCCGCTAAAGAAGCTTTGGGAGAGGAGGAAATGTGTATATAAACAAAAAGACCTTGTGGTGGACAGAAGATATAAAGTCTGGTCGAAGAAAAGAAAAGTTATATTTGAGATGGCTTTCCACAAAGGATTTGAGACAGAAGTGAATACAACCAGAATGAAATATTTTGGTCAAGAAGAAGTGAAGAAGGAAAAAATGTATTCTGGGAACAAAAATGGACAGATTAAGACAAGTGATTGGTAAGCACAAATCGCAGAGAGGCATGGAAAATGTTACATTCCATGAATGAATACAACCCAGATGGCATTTAGTAGACGCAATTTGGTATTGAAAATGGCAAAAAAATTTACTAATGAAATTTTTGACAGAAAATAGAGCTAAATTTCGGATAAATTTATGAACCACTGCACGTAAATTCATCACACCAGATGTGACTGGAAGAGTTAAAAAAAGGTTAAGAAACCATGAAAATATAAGCACCTGGGGCCTGGAGGTATATCCATAGAACTGGTTTAAACATTATCCCTATCGTAGGTTTTGAAATTAATATAGCTGATATATTAATGGCATTTTAAAAGCGAGGTAAAATACCTGAAAATGGAAATTATGCTACATAAATTCAATTTACAAAAAAGGTTGCTAAAAAAGATTGGTAATAATTATAGAGGGATATAAGTGTGACCTTCTCTTTGGTTAGAACTGGTATGGACGAGTGGCTAAAGTAATAGAAATGAAATGAAGCATCAGACTCAGAAGAGCAAAGTGGTTTTTAGACCAGGAAGATGTGTATTGACAATATTTTCTGTCTCAACAACTGATGGAAAAAGCATTGAGCGAGGAGAAGATTCAGCATAATTTTCATTGGACCTCAAAAAGGCTTATGATAATGGTACAGTAAAAGAAGTAAATGGGGGGCAATGGAAGAAAAAGGAATATCAACAAATACATAAATGGCAGTCAAACAACTTATAAGCTTAACAAAGTCGTAAAAGTGGGCAAAATTGTCTATCAGACAACTTCCTACAGTAAATAAAGGATTCGGAAAGGCCTGCTGTTTCTCCAACCTGTTTAAAGATATACATTGAATAAAGCCCTAAAGAAATGGAAAAGAAAGTGAGAAGCATGGGTGTCGAAATAGTGATGAAAACTTGTTTAGTCTACTATTTTTGCAGATACCAGGTGATAATGGCTGAAGTATGAAGACGATGTATCTTATATGTTTCACGAAATTTAGTAGACTGAGTATGCAAAAATGCGGGGATGGATAAATTTAACAACAAAAACTGATATATGGTGTGGGAGGTATGCCCCATGATTTTAGAGACTAGTATAGGAATAATTAAAGGTAAAACATCAAATATAAGTATTTGGGAGTCACACTAACAGCAGATGGTAGAGACGGGAAAAAACCAAGGGGGGAAAAATGTGAAAATAAAAATATAAGAAGGAAAAATAGCCCATAAGGCAGGTTGAACCGCAGTGCTATAGAACTGCAATTATTTCAATGAAACAAGAAACGCATATATAGCTCGTAGGGGCTGGGGCAGAAGCTGACACTATCAAAAAATTGAAAGACAATTTCAATCAACAGAAATGATGTCTGGCGAAGTGTTTGTAAACTTTTCTCTTGTTAGCATAAAATAAGAAATGAATGAAATAAGAAATAAAATGAAAGTGCAAACAACCTTTGAACGATACAAAAGAAAATGGAACAACTAAATGGCATGGGGACATATGAGCAAGTTGAAATGATAGACTTCCTCAAAAGTTTGGGAGTGGATACCAAATCGAAGAGATACAGGGGAAGACCGGAGAAGAAATGGGAACATGGAATAACTGAAGCATGGAAAAGAGAAATGGAAGAAAACGATGTTTTGGGAATAAAGAGGCTGGAAATTGGGATGCGGAAAACGGCAAGGCTGTAAAAACCGCTAAATAGATAGATAGATAGTTATTATTATTAATTATTATTATTATTAATTATTATTATTATTATTAATGTATAACGTGTGCTCCCTTTTATTAGGTTTGCGGTGAGTATCTGTTTGCGAAGTCACTAGAATAAATAAGGAGGCACAGAGGTCAGACTGGTCACGATATCTATCCAACAAGAGTAAGCAATTTTGATTCGTGTGTATAGCTTGTTAGGACCACGTGACGGTTTTTTGAATAAATGTCGTATTGTCCAAACGATAGCGGAAAGCACGACCTCTTCACTCCTCTTCGCAGAACACTTTCACTTCTTTTTTTTTTTTTTCTTTCTAACTTATGCACTTATGTTACGCGATACTTTATTTTTCATTTATATATTTACTCTCTCGGAATTTAGGAGCCCTCAAGCTGTTAATGTTTCGAAGGTTGCTGGGACGCGAGGGGATGTGGAAGGGACTACGGAAGACACCTGCCCTCTTCAACGTCCCTTCCTCATTTTTTCAGAACCGCAGATCTGCCGACCTTTAAATGAGTTAAAGGAAAGTTCCTATCAAATACTTTGAAACAATTTTTCTCTACAACCGAGTTAAAGAGGAAGCTGGCGACTGTATCGCTGTGGTCGCTAAATGGCATTTATTTTCGCCGTTGGTGGGTGAGTCTGATCGGAGTCCTGATTAGACGATGAGCTTGTACAGAAATGTTTGTCAGATTCGATGGAGCTAAGCAGAGGCTGTCGACACTTAAGCAACATGTGATTGCATGTATTTCTAAGTCAAAAAAATCCTCAACCTGTTATTTTCGAGACGTTCGCGGTGATTTCTTTCGATGCGGGACTGGTTGGTTGGTGACGTAGTTCCGGGTGCGTAGCCATCTTGGACTTTTTCCGTGAGTATTCGTGTGTGTTGAAGCAAGAGGTGGCCTTTTTTCCTCCTCCACTCTTGACACGTGAAATCTGTCGTCAACGTAACGTTGTTGCTGAAAATTTTCCCACGCCGGTATATCCGCGCAGCGGGGCACGTCCACCGGGATAAACTCAAAGCTCCCGACGGGTTCTCGACATGTGTGGTTAGTGTATTTCCTGTGGTAATGGTAGGATTTTAGTACAAAACATTTGTAGAAATTAAACCAAAAATTACGACTTCAATTTTTAAAGCACTCCATACTTTCTCGTTGTAAAAAGGCTTAAGGTTGCGGATGAATATGCAAATTATACATTTTTCTCAAACAAGGGATGACAACGTACAAAAAAACAAAATTTTTGCTCAAAGTATTACACTACAGCAAAAGTAAAGAGAGACGAGAAAGGAAAGGTGTTAGGTACAGACACGGTATTTGGCTAAGAAAATGTTTCTCACAAAATTATGTACTTTACTAGATGTATTATTTCAGTTAGTGGACTAATAGAGGAAGAAATAACATTATTAACTGGTTAATACAACGATTGACGTATGTTACGATTTGCAGATGTACTTAGGTTTGTCCTTTTTTCCCATGAAGTATGGGTGATACTTTCTTTCTGGTTTCTAATATTTTTCGACATGTTTTATGTCTATAAGTTGTTTAGTGCTTTGTAAGTAAATTTTTATAAATATCTAAGGATCGAAACGTCAGAAAATGAATAAATTGTGAGTTACCATAAAATGTTACAAAAATATGTCAAATAATTAACCATAATTTATCTGAATAGTGGGCAATTTGTAATAGTCAATAAATCATTAATATTATATAACAAGACATTAAACATTTTCCTTTTTAAATCAAGAAATTCAGTTCATATCTCACGCGCTTTAGCAGGAGGTCTTAGCCCTTAAGGAGACCTCATTGATGAGATTCAAATAAATAGATAAAATAAAAATGGAATAAACGTATTGTTTCTAAGTAGAACCATAAATCTAGAATGTTTAACCCACTTATGCACCAATGTACTGGGCACAATATACGTTAGAGTTAATATTTGTATATTTCCATGTGAAATTTAATCATATATGAGTGCCAGTATGGATTATCTATTAATATAGAAGTGTATTCATTTTGGCGCACAATTGTTGAAATATACTGGAGCTAACAAAAGTTGCGTTGCCTCGTTGAATCCACACCCTGGTTTATGGAATTACTACATGGAGCGACTTTAGGCTATTCAATAACTCATACTTCTATATTACTATTAATCCAAGGTAGAATGATAAACTCACTTATATTTGGCATTGGCAAAGGATTTTGATGTGAACGACTTGCATAATTAATAGCGTAAAAGACAATACATTTTACCAAATAATCAATAAAAATTTCCAGAATCAGTAATATGAAAAAAGGTTGAGGGTTGGCAAGTATTCAACGGTTTTTAATTCAACTATTCATGGCATTTATAATTAAAATTCTAATTTTATATTAAAATGATTGAATAACGGCAATTTATTGGAAAATTTACGTGCAATAATTTTAGTGATAAAAATACTTTCCTTGAAATAAATTAACAACACCGGTTGAACACGTGCGACCAAGTAAACCACGCGCGTCTGCAGTTTGTAACGAAAATTCACTAAAGTATTGACACCTACCATGCTATACAGTATGTTTGGTAGCTAATTGGAACACAGATTTGAACTTCCAATAGTAAGAAAAAGCTGGAACTTTGGCATGGGTTAAATGCCTTCTCCCTTCTAGATTCGCCTCTTTGCCTTTAAAAACTGTTTATCTTCGTTTATATTGTGATCACTATTATATAATCGTTTAATTTTATTAAATTTCCTGAATTTCGTGTGTTTACATAAAATTTAGAAAAATAGAAATATCTTAATAAACATGTTAATTACTTAACAAAACACATGAGCCCGCAAATGCTCCGGCTGGATCGTCTGCGATAAGAGAGAGGAATTACGATGACAAAAAACGCCTGTTATTTCCTAAGATTATTTCATGCCAATGGAGAGAGAAAGAAGGTCAGAAGTACATAGAACCGGAACAGCAAATCGTGATGCCGCCAGAAGGAAATTCCTGCCCAGGACACAGACCGTGAATTTGCATTTTGAGAGGGTTTCGCAGCCGGTGAACGTAGCAAACTAGTTTGCGGCCACCTACGCGGGCAGGAACGTGGGGCGGGGCAGGGGCGCGGGGCGTGGGCGCACGAGGCGGGGCGGCAGATTGAGCACGAGCAGCGAAATGCGGCGGCAGGAGGACTGGGTGCGCGAGATGGAGTGGAATGGGGGGCGGGGCGGGGCGGTCTGAGGGGGGGGGGGTGAGTGGATGGTATGAAGCGGGATTGGTGTGGGGGTTGGGGCTGAGGTGGAGATATGGTCGGGGCGGGTGGGGTGGGTTGGTGGGTGGGGTGGGCGGTGAAGGGAGGGGAAGCGGCAGAATCGTCGAACGGGACAGAGGCAGGACGAGCCGATGCGGAGGCGGGCGGGGGGGACGGGGGCGGGTGGGGCGGGGGCGGGGCGTCTGGAAGGGGAGGGGGGGGATGGAATGTTGAAGCGGGATTGTGTGGGGGTGGGGCTGAGTGGAGTATGGTCGGGGCGGGTGGGTGGGCGGTGAGGGACGGGGAAGCGGCAGATGGTCGGAACGGGACAGGGGCAGGACGGAGCGATGCGGAAGCGGGCGGGGAGGGACGGGGCGGGGTGGGGCGGGGCGGGGCGTTTCAGATGCGGTGGAGGGTGGGTAGAATGATGCGGGGAGGGCGGGTGGACAGTCGGGGCGGGGGAAGCGGTGCGAGGAGGAGGCGGTTTGGCGTGCGGAAGGCCGGTGCGGGGCGGGGGCGGTAACGTGGCGAGGCCGGAGCGGGGCGGGTGCTGGGCGGGAAGGGGCGGAGGCGCGAGGCAGGGCTTCGCAGCTCCGTGAGCAGACGCTTAACGCGGGGATAAAGATGCCCTCCGTGGAAACGCTTTCCCGCGCGGCGCAGGAGTTTGCTGCCTGGCTGTTCCAGATGGTCTCACAGATGGTCCTCCCACCCATTGCTCATGACGGATGCAGCTACACACCAGCACCTGGCCATCAACAACACTTTCTTAAACAGAATATTCCGCTTGCTGACTTCACAAACCATAACAGGAAGAATAGTCGACCCATGCATGTTTTCCTGATCGATTGTGAAGTCGTGTAAGTAATTGAACACTGCATGTGCATCCTACGAGCAATCAAATCCATCCACAACTCCACACCTGTGACCACACGTGAGAAGGATGCATAATTTGATTGATAAATGGTGTTTACGTGAAATAGTTGATACATCCTTGCTTATGTGATACGTAGGATAAAAAATGAAATTAAAAAACACTTTTGCATTGAGTGTTCGGAATTTTTAATGCAATTTGATGTTGAAAGCAAGCCTATTTGATATTCCAATTTGTATCACTGTTGCAGATCATTGGCACATTCATTTGTGTATTTTTCAAACACTGTTACATTCTCTTTGCTAACAGTTCTTTTGTATACACACGAGAAGATGAAATTTCATCTTTAGTAATTTGAAACTGTTTTCGAAATTGAAGCAGGTCATTCAACTGCATCATGGACGCGATGCTTAATCTGGTCTCAAAAGGAGTTTTTTTCTTGCCAACCTTCAAGCATATATATTTCATTCCTAATCTTTTATCTGTAACTAAGAAGCGCTATCATTTACACAGCGTTTGAAGAACGATTTATTTTCCTTGATAAGTGGAGACGCTTCTGGAAATTCCTGTCGAAGAACTGGGAGGTTGGTACAGTATCAGTTTCTACTGGTGTCTTCGGTTCAAAGCATCGTACATTAACCCAGACTTTGGTAGGTGTAACGAAAATCCAAGATACCGGATACCAACTCATCCTAAGGCGGAGACTTACATTTTCGCTTTAGGACATTGACCCGTGGTTAAATCGACTCAAAATTCCAAACAGATCATGAAAAAGCAAATGTTTAAATTGACACACTGTGTTATGCTGTTGCCACTGTCTACGATTCGCAACTGTTGTGCTTGAAGTCCTATTACAGAAGCTCAATGTAGTCTAAGCAATTCGATGTGACGGAAATCGTGTTTGAAATGGCTGTATTATTTACGAACAGTACCACGAGATCGAAATTGTCCACAGTCAATCATATTTACTTTAAGATTCTAGCCAAGGGTAAACCTTAAATACGCTAATTCTCTGATGACACAGTTCGTGAATAAGATCCCAGAGTTAACCTGATCCAAGTATTCCTCGATTCGCAAATTACTTTCGAAGTTACCGTAATTGAGAATAGGCGAAAGAATGAACATGGCCTCCACAACTAAAGTCGCGCCGCCGTTAATTTCTGGCTGCACCAGGCACTGAACCCGGGACACAGAACTCCCGAGAGATATTGTCGAGCCGGTGTCGAACCAATATCGAGAAATCTGGAGAACAAGTTTCAAAATTCTCGTCCTTCAAATACTACAGGTTCAGAATGGAGAAACAAAGAACATGAAGTTGAGACCATTGATAAGAGAGAGTACTGAGTCAAGGGGATAGTTGCAGAGGTGGTTGAGATCATGTGTACTTCTGGGGAAATAAATATAGATTGTTTTATCACAATATGCAACACGAATGATTCTAAATATGTAATGTAGGGAAAACCAATGCATACGATGATGAGCACGGAAGGTACACAAAAGAGAGGTGGTGTAAATAGAGAAGTGTTTTATTATTAAAACGAACTAAGTGTATGTAAGTACTAAATAACTTAATTTTGTGAGAATGTGTAGTCTAATGCATAAATAATTTGTTCATTTTTTAAAATTTTAAAAAATGTATTTAAATCATTGCTCAAATGTTGTCTAAAGTATAAGAAATTATCTCGCCATAAAGCAGTGATCTTTCATTTTTTCAAAAATATTTCAAGTACTTTTCGTGCTGAACAATCACCGCCACATTAAATCTTCTGCCTTGACAGTAGCAGGTGGGTTGGGGGCACGACAGTACATTTCCCAGGAATTCCGAAGAACACCACCCGTCTAGGTGTCTCACATACCGGG